>PVIA01009502.1:0-60579 GCA_004024845.1 Tonatia bakeri | reverse complement strand
TACCGAGTCTACATCTGTATAGAGAGCAGTTGGCCACTCGAGATCGCGGGGACTCTCCCGAGAGAAGACACCTTTGAGTTTGACTGCCCTCGGGGGCACAGAGGAGGACTCCTGGTCTTGAATTAATTGCTCTCTATGACCTTGAGGAGGTGATTTTACCCCTTCTGCCCCGTCTCCTTACCTGTGAGCTGGGACAGCAGGATCTTCAAAGGGACTAGATGTGAGAGGCCGGGCAGAGGAAGAGAGAGGGTCTCTGGCCCTGCAAGTGCAGACCCCCAGGGGCTCCAAGGCTCCCTGCCTGCTGGGCTGAGGGGGGGCTGGGCAGGCCCAGACGTTGGTGGGGGCAGTAGGACAGCGTCTCAATTCAGACAGAAGGCTTGGTGCTTGAATCACTGGCCTGGTGCCCTCATTTCACAAAAGTAGACATCAAGGCCCAGAGAGGGAAGTGGACCCCCCCACACACACACAAGGTCAAAGGGATGGTTCGGTGGGTGGACAAGCAGAGCCGGGGCCCAAACCTGGGGCTCCTGACTCCCAGCCCTGCTTAGGAGTAGACAGGCCAGTGCACAGCTTCGTGGGACGTGGCAGCAAGCTGGCCCTGACCCAGGAGCTCTGAGGGCCCGGTTCTCTCTGTGGCCCCCTTCTGTCTCTCTTCCTGTTCTCTGGCCCCACGCCCACCCTCTCTGGACATTAATCTCATCCCTCACTGGGTCTATCCGAAAAGCTCCTTTTGAGGTTCATCTAGAAGCCAGGTGCAGGCAGTCCCAGGCAGGGCAGGCTGGAGATGGGGTCCGGCTGGAGACGGGGTCGGGCTGGAGGCTTGTGGCCCCTCTAGAAGGTCCCCACAGGGGAGGCACATGCTCTGTGAGGCAGGGAGCTCCTCACCCCCCTGTGGGAGCCATTCACACGGAACCGAGTACCTGCCAGGGATCCTGAGCCAGTGACTGCTGCTTCCTGGGCGAGGTCGAATGATACCTCCCCTCTGAAGTCCCAGGAGTCTCTGACACCCCCAGGAGGAGCGGGGAGGCAGCTCCCATCACCTACCCACTTCCCAGCCAGGACACTCATGCTGTCGCTGGGCATTGGGCTAGGAACTTTGGCAAACCCTTCCCATTGTAGTCTTTCCCGCCACCCCACGATGTCAGACCCACGTCCCAGTGCTGCAGACGGGGTGGGGGGAGCACAGCTCGGAGAGCCTCTATGGGTTGCCCAAGGTCACACAGCCAGGAGGTGGAGGAGCTGGGATTTGAGTCCCTGCCAGACTGATTGTCACTCAGGACTGTCCCTGGGGCTTCCTTGGGAAGAGCTGAGATTGTCCCACCCCTGGGCTGGAGCCTGCAGGAGATGGTCTGTTGCCCCCATAGCTTGCACCGGCCCCAGAACCTTCTGGGGGCTCCATTCTGGACACAATCAAGGGGGAACTCATCTGACAAATGGGAAGATGGGCTGAGAGACAAAGAGGGGCCTGCCCAAAAGCACCCAGAGAGGTAGATCCGAGCCCGGGCTCTCTTCCCTGCACCAGCGGTTCAGGAGGGGCTCGTGGCTGATGGGGGCGTGAGGCCCAGGGTTGGGGCTGCAGATAGATGGGTGGCTCCGCAGAGGGCTAAGAGGGCAAAGGCCCTGGGCTAGGGCTGTGGGGAGAGGAGTCAGCCTTGGGAACAGAAAGGGGAACCAGAAACACAGCAGGTCCACATCTGTCCTCCCTGGTCCTGCCCCAGAGCCACCCGCCAATGCCAATGTCACACTGCCTGTGAAGTCATGGGAAACTGTGGGCGGGACCTGCCCAATTGCCAGGGTCCTGGAGCCAGCAGCGCGGGGCGTGGTTCCTGTGTGACCTTAGGTCAGCTCCTCACCTTCTCTGAGCTCCGCGCGCCCATCCACGTGACCAAGAATCTAGTTATATGAGTGGTTTCTGCAAAGTAGCCGCCATCGGGCTGTCATCCCGAAGTGCTCTTCCTGTCCCCACGTGGCCCCTGGGCCCTGGGCAAGGGACAGGCAGGAATCCCGGGGGCTGGCATAACCTTTCAGCCTCCTCAGCCGCTCAGCCCTCCGAGGGGTGTGGGGGGATCTCCGGGCTCAGCCCTTCTCCTTTTCATCTTTATTTTTCTCCTGCTCCCTCTTCCCCTCGCTACGTGGGCTGATCGCTGCTCAAACTTTTAATTCAGATGGTAATTGGAATAATAATATGGGCTGAGGCCCCTCTGCTTGTGACGATGCAGCTGGCGGAGCGCGGCTATGAATAGACCTTGAGTCACGCACGCGCGCTCCTGCAGGCGCGCACGCGCACGCGCTCTCGGGGTGGTGGGTGGGTGCAGCCCAGGGGCAGGGCGGGAGGGGTGCGCGCCAGGTGGCTCTGGGTCTTGCCCCCGCTCCCAGAGGCCAGGCCAGTTCTGGCCCTGTGACCCACTGTCTGGTCCCCGTGGCGAACCTGAAACTCAGGGCCTCAGGGGTTCTCTCCATTTACAGAAGGGGAAACTGAGGCTTGGCCGGGGGAGTGGCTGGCTGGACACAAGTAGAAAGTGGGTGGGACTAGATTTGAATGGGTGGGTTTTGCCGGATTCTCAGACCATGGTTCTTTCTAGGACATAGGCCAGGCAGATGGGCGGGAAGAATGCTGGGGTGTGGCCCCCTCACGTCCTCTTGCACCCCTGGGCCCTGTCTCCTCACAACATGCACTCACACGCACTCACACACACACATGAGAACTGCTCAGGTAGATGGTGACATTGCTTGGTGGCTGGGGTGACAAAGAGGTCTCCTTGGGGGTCCTGCTGTAGAGGGGGGCGAGCCCCTATGTGCCACCCTTACGTTCATGACCTCACTTAACCCTCCTGCCACCCTGTGCAGACTGTCTCTCGCACTTAGCAGGTGAAGACACTGAGGCTCCGTGAGCAGCGAGAGCTCACCCCAGGCCCCTCAGGAGGAAGGGGCCGCACGTCCTTGGCCTACCCATGCTCGAGGTTCCCACCACCCTGGGACCCTCCATTCGGCCTCCTGGAGTGGGGAGCATGCCTGTCTTCTAGCCCTGGGCCCCCCTTTCTTTCCCTGCGGCAGTGCCCCCTCCCTGTGGCTACCTGGCCGGCTGTCGACCAGCCCTAGTGCCAGCAGCAGGAACACCTGGCCTCCATGGGCAGGGGGCAGAGAGGTGCCCATGGTGGGCATCGGCGGGCCAAGGAGAGGAAGGTGGGCCTCGGTGGTCCAGCCCCGGGCTGTGAAGGGAGGAAGTGTTGTCATGGTGACCTATTCCCTGGGAGCTCTGCTCCAGGCCTGCTCAGGCGGCCTAGTGGGCGGGCCACAGGGGCACAGGGGACGGATGGGCAGAGGCACCCGCTGGGTCCTTGGATGTGGAGAAAACTCTGCCCAGCTTTACCTGGTGGCCCCGATTTTCTCCTACGTCTGCTGCTTCTCCTGTGCTCCAGTGAGCGAGGGAGCAGGTGAGCCCAGAGACCACGGCAATGTCCCCAGGGTCGCACAGTGGTGGTGGCAGAGCTGGGGCTGGCTGGAACCGGGGCTCCCCCTCCCTGCCCCCCTCCCACCCCCAGAGCTGTGGATTCCTGTCTCTCTCCTAGACATGCCCTGTGTTGGCAGGGTTTGGGGAGGGAAGGGAAGGGCTGCCTCTCATCAGCACGGCTCCCAGGCAGAGCCCGGACCAGAGAGAGGGAAGGGGCACAGCCCCCTGTCACAGCTCCTGCAGCTGCATTAGGAAAGCTGCCCCTTCAGGCAGGCCAGGGACTGGGTCCGGGCTCAGCCACTTATGCCACATGACCTTGACTGGCTCACTGTCCCCGTAGGAACCCTCTTAGGTCCCTTGTGAAACACGGACCACCTGTGGTGCTGAGATATGTGCCTGGCTTCCCCCCTCCCCAGCACCTCCCCCTGCTGTGGTCCCACGGGAACTGCAAGGCTAGGGAGGACGGGGCGTGTGCCCTGTGACGGCCTGGTCCCAGGGGTGGGGACGGGGTGGTGGCAGAGTCAGCACCAGGTTCCACCGGCTAGGCGGCCTCTGGGACTTCTCAGCTGTCTCCCAACTTCTACCCCAAACTCCCTGCAGGAGCCCCTCCTCTCCCACTGTAGGCCTGAGAAGTTCCTGTCGAGTTAAGGTGCCACTCAGCCTGGGGACAGGTGCAGTGGGGCCAGTGATTCAGGAACTCCATGAGGCCAGACAGGGGAGGCGGCAGGCACAGAACTAGAGGGGCCCTGGCTGTGGGTGACATGGGGACAGAAGGGGCTGCCGCTACTCTGACACGTGGGCATCAGAGCCCTCCACACCCCTCTCGATGGGGAGCTCACTACCTCCCGGGGCAGCCCACTTGTCTCTAGAACAGGGGTCCCAACCCCCGGGCTGCAGATGGGGGGCACCGGTCTGGGCCTGTCTGGAACTGGGTCTCACAGCAGGAGGTGAGCCTGAATGTGATGCACTTGAATCACCCCAAAACCATCCCCCTGACCCCAGTCCATGGAAAAACTGTCTTCTGCAAAACCAGTCCCTGGAGCCAAAAAGTTTGGGGACCGCTGTTCTAGAAAGTTCTGTTAATTAATATCTGCCTCCCCTTTTGGCCTTTGTTCTGCATCCTGGGGCCTGAGGGTCCCAGCCTCTTCTTTACAGGAGGGTAGCCACTTCCCCCTGTCCCCCCTCTGCCCCCCAAGGCTTATCTCCTTCACCCCCAGCAGTCCCAGCCGAGGCCTGTGGGTGGGAAGCAGAAGGTCTGGGTTCAAGTGCAGCTCTACGCCTGAGTTGCTGTGTGACCTTGGGCAGCTTTTTCTCCTCTCTGAGCCTCCTTGCTCCGAGTCATAAGGGTGGGCCCTGTGCCCTTGCATCTGCTGGGTGTTGCTGGGGAGATCCCATGAGCCTGTGAGTGTAACGTGGCCAGCTGTTGACACCAGCTACCGTGTGGCCCCACCACTCGGGGGCAGCACCTGGCAGATGTCGGGGCTTCCAGCCCCCACACCCACCAGCTGCCTCCTTCAGATACCGATTTTCTGGCTGTCTTGGGTGTCGCCACCTGACCTTTGTGCTGAGCTGCCCTTGTACCCTCTCAGTCCTCTGACCTGCTTAGGTGGGGGTAGGGTTGGCTGGGGCCAGCGCCAGGCCCTGCGGCTGCAGATCTTGAGGCCACCTGACCTTGGAAAGAGCCTCTCTCTGGCTGGGCTTCAGTGCTGTCCCCTAGACATGGGGCAGACACTGGGCAACAGGGAAGAGAGGGAACCGGATGGGGTACGGAGTGGGCCGTGACCTCATGCTGGAGCTGGCCTGGCTCCCGGAGATGACAGGCCAGGAGACAGGGAGGGGAGGGTGCAGCCAGCCATGGAGAGAGTTCCAGTTACCCCCTGCACTCCTAGCAAAGCAGAGCCTTGCTCCCCATACTCTGGTGGGCTGCCTGATGAAGGGGTGATCTGCCTGTCATTGGAGGTATGCAAACAACTGCTGAGTGGCATATGTTAGCAGGGGGCAGCTGGGCTTTAACACTGGTTCAGGAGATGAGATTGGACCCAGAACCCAGAGTCCCTATTGTTTGGGCCCCAGCATAGCAGTCCTGTGACCCTAAGGGTCTGACAGCCTGTCCCAGGTATCCCTCTGACCTCCAACAATCCCCCCTTGGCTGTGCCCACAAAAGCCTGCGGCCCAAGCCTGCTGGCCACACCTTCAGGCCGAGCTCTGGACCCCCATTGCTGCCTGCCCACGGCCCCTGAACACCCCACAGGACCTCGCTTTCTGAATGGCCCACAGGTCCTGGCCCGTCAGTGGTTGTGAAGTTGATTTAGTGAGTTTACTCCTCATTTTTTAAAAACAAAATGCAAAGAAAATAGCAAGCACTTTGCAAGTAGTGAGGGTAAGCATTACTTTGTGATGCTTTTGTTTCAGCCTTTAAAATACACACTGTAGAGTGAACGGCGGTGTGCAGAACGTGTGTTTTTACTCTGGGTCTTGGTCAAAAAGTCTGCAAGCTGCTACTCCGTGGGGAACTCCCGCGGGCACTGCTGGCGGGGACTTGGGGGTGCAGACCCCTCTCCTCCAGGGTGCTCGGCGCCTAGGAACAAAAGCTCCCAGAGTTCTGGGAGGCACCACTGTGTCCTCAGACCCTCCATTCCTTGCCCAGCGGCACACTTGGTACCAGGCCCCGAGCCTGCCCTCCACCACCCCACCCCCGGGCCCAGGCCCCACTCTCTGCCCAGCCCTGCTTCACCTTTGGGCTCCCCACTTGCCCACACCTTCCTGGGGACCCCCTCTCTAAGCCCTGTGGCTGTGCGGACCCTTTGTCTCCTGTCCTCATACACTTAACACTTGGAGCTCAGCAAAGTGGGGCCACACCTCACTTCTCTTCCCCCAGCACACAGTAGGTGCTCAGTAACTGTCCCTTCATGGCACAGTGGTTTGTGGAGCACCCTCTGAGGCAAGGCGCTAGGCTGTGCTGGAGAAACACCAGGCAGGAGGGCCAATCTGCTGCAGCTCCGCACACGGTCAGGGTGACGGGCAAATGAATGAATGGAGCCTGCGAGCCTCTGGCTGCAGTCGCCAGCCCGGCAGATGGTCAGAAGTGATGCATACGCTCCAGCACTTCGCCTGCACATAGTAGGCATTCGTGGCCGCAGATGAGCCGGGGCAGGAGCAGGGGCCAAGTGTTCCGACTGCTGCCTCTGACCCTCCTAAGACCTGTTGCCCAAATGCCGCTGGGCCTCGCCCATGCCACCCCCCACCCCCGTCCTTGGAGCTTCTCCTTTGAGCCTAGGACCCTGGCTGTGACGCCGAGATGCTCCGATGACCCCCTGGGAGGACACCTGAGGGACAGCGCTCTGAGGGAGGGGGAGGCAGAGGCTCGAGGTCCCAGGTGTCCTGCCCCCGCTCCAGTGTCACAGAAGGTCTCCTTCTGGCCTCCACTCAGAGGCCACCTTTGTCGAGAGGTTCTCCCTGACTACGGTGACAAAAATAGCTCCTGCTTGGTCACGTTCTGCCACGTCGCTCTGCTTGGGTCCTTTATGGGAATTATGACGGGCCGGAATGATCTCGTTGCTTTGTCAGTCATCACATGTTTACTCGGTGTCTGGGGCCTGGGGTGAGGCAGAGTGACAAGGGTCCCTGCACTGGAGGAGATTGCGTCTGACCTGCGGCAGACGCTGAGAGGAGGTCAGGATGCAGACCAGACGGAGAGTGCCTGGGAGGCGGGGGAGGTCTCTCTGGGAGGAGGCAGCCTTGGAATCCAGGCCTGGGTGGTGGGAGGGTGGGAGTAGCAGCGTCTTGGAGGATTTCAGCCGGAAGGGACAGCCAGCGTAAAGAGCCAGAGACACGAACCAGCTTGGTGTGTGTGTTCGAGGGACGAGAAGAAAGGCCCAACTGGCCGAGAGTCAGGGTGAGGAGTGGAGGGGTTGAGGAGCCCCCCCCCCCAAGAGCTCCAAACTGAGGAGGAGCGCGGTGGGTCCCGAGCCCGTGGAGACGGGCCTGCAGGGGGAGGGGCGGAGAGGCACAGGGAGGGGCCGTGCAGTTATCTGGTAGCAACGCAGCTCAAAGCTGGGCGCCCTGTGCAGGCTGCACGGACTGGGTGTGGGGCCGGCATCCAGGTCCCACTCCTCAGGGTTCTCCTGCTTGGGGGAGCCCCTGAGCCCCCGGCAGGGATGAACACAGCAGCACCTCCCTCCAGGGCGTCATGAGGATCAAAGGGGTGACCAGGGCCTGACCCCCAGCAAGCACTAAACGTAAGCGGCACCACTGTCACACCTGGGCTTTGGGGAGGGTCCAAGGATGGCTCCCAGCAGCAGGCCCTCTGGACCCGCCGTCGGAGATGGAGAAGGCAGGGGAGGGGCGATCGGTTGGTGCTGAGTGTGGTGCTGAGTGTTCGGTGCCTCTTAGACACCCAGCAGACGTCGGGAGTGGGAGCCAAATTTGCTTGTCACTGCTTGGAAGGTGACAGGGGCCAGGTGGCATTTTCAGCCTGGGCACCGCCCGGGGTGTGCAACAGAGGCTGGAGGAGGAGAGGGAGGAGGGCAAAACCGAGGGGCGCCCTCGGGTCTGGAGGAGCCACAGAGGAAGCTAGGGCCAGCCAGGCACCCGGCGGAGCTGCCGGGACGACAATGGCTAGGAGGAGCGCTGGAGGGGGCCGTGGGGAGGATGGGGGTGACTTTCAGCCATCCTCTCCAAGAAGGGCTTCTGCCCTTTACAGTGTACAAGCCCTTACCTTCCAATATCAGTGTCCATCTTTGAAACATGCCTATGAAGTGAGCGTTATTCCTCCCCACTTTACAGATGTGACTCAGAAAGGTTGAGGCACTTTCCCAGGGCTGCACAGCACGTAGGTGAAGCGTTTCCAAGCTTCCTGGGATCGATCTCCCTTTGAGGACCTTGTGAATGCTCTGCTCCTTCTCAGAAGCATACACATATGTACACGCTGGTTTTAAAACTTTCTATGTGTCTTTTTTTCTGTAGGTAATACATTCACATGGTTCTAAAATTAAAAAGACGCCACGGGGATACAGTGAGAATTCTTCCTCCCACCCCATCCCCAGCCACCTGTTTCCCCTCCCCGCAGGCAGCGGAGGCGCCGTCTCCTGGGTCTCCATCCGTAGACAGACAGACAAGCAAATATGTGTATCTATAAATTTCTTTCTCTCCTTTTTTGTACAAACGGTAGCTACTATACTTGGTATTCACCACTGCTGCCTTTTCTCAACTTGAAAACACATCTTGAGGACCCACGCCGCTCCTCCAGGCCTCCCTCCTCCTTTTCGCCGGCTGCGTGGTGAGCTGTTCGGGGCTGGGCGGCCAGCTGCTTCCGGGCCCAGCCGGGCCAGCCAGGTGCCTGGCTCCCTGTTCGGGGCTGTCTGCTCCCAGGAGTGTGCACAGCGCCAGGGGCAATGCCACGGCTTGCCAAAGCCACAGGGCCACCCAGAGCAAGGGAGGGTGCGAGCCTGGCCCTCAGCTCTCACTCCTCTTCTTAGGTGCAGCCTCTGGGACTGGCAGGAAATCCAGGGGATCCTGTGTGTGGGAATGAGGGGCAGCGGCCTCCAGTAGTCGGGGCTGATCAGGGCCCACTGGGCAACTCTGCTAAAGCACCCCCTTCCCTGGCTTCGGGCTCTTCCACCTCTCCCCCAGCCCCCTACCCCCCACCAGTCCTCTGCTCCTTGGCCCCCAGGGCTGGGGCCAGCCTGCTTCTCCTGCAGGAGGGGCAGGGCCAGGGCTAGACCCTCCTCTCTCACCGTCCAGCAGTCCTGCCCCCAGCCTGTCCACTCTGGCAGCTGAAGGTGTCATCGGGCAGCCGAGATCCAACTCCGCCGAGACCTGGGGTCTGACACGCCTGGGCATCTCCGGCAGGACATTCCAAGGCCACGGCACACTAGCAAGTGTCACTCCTCAAACCTGGACCTCCTTCAGCCTCCCGCCGTCACCGACTCCTGTCATCCGTCTCCCCACCTCCCCCATCCAATCCCCCACCACGGCTCTCAGTACAGAAGTGTCCCAAATCCTCTTACTTCTGTCACCCTCCACTGCCACTGCCCCGGCAGCTCCAAGCAGCCCCTGTCGCCTGCCTGGGCAGCAGCCGGGTCCCCACAGGGTCCCCACACAGCGTCGGACAGTCCTCACCCCAGTGTCCACACCGCCTCGGACAGGGCAGGGGTGCCCTGGGGCTGTGTTGGGGATATTTCCTTTCTTGTGCCTGGTGGCGGATACACAGGGGCTTAGGGCGTTACTCCTTACTCCCACTTGTTTCCCACGACCGTTCAAATGCCCAGACCCGGTGAAACCACAGCCGTGAGGATGAAACCCACAACCTTCCCCCCTCCCCCCGCCCTGGCTTCCGCAGCCTCGCCTGTGCAACAATCCCTCCTGCTCGCTCACTCCACTCCCGCCACCTGGCCTTGCCGCGGATTCCCAACACTCCAGACTCTTTCTGGAATGTTCCACACCCCACCGTTCACACGGACACACAGTTCTCATGACCAGCTTGACTCCCACTTGTCACTCTGGTCTCAGTTTAAATGCCACTTTCTCCAGGAGCCCTTTGGGGACCCCACTGGACTAGAGACCTTCATTCTCTCTCTCACGTCACAACAGACTTCCTTCAAGAGCTTGTAGTTGGAGTGGGGGGGGGATTGCCTCTGCTCCTTATGTGTGGAGCACCTCTCCGCAGCCCGCTGGGCGAGTCCGCGGCTGCGGCCGCGTCTGACCTGAGGGTCAGGTGCACGGGAAATAGTGGCTGAAGGAGCGACTTCAGAGGACGCGTGCGCAGCAGACCAGATCCCGAGCCGCACAGCAAGGCGGTGGATGAATCTCCCCCAAGGAGAGGCTGGGGTCTGGAAAGGAGAAGCCTTCAGGGAGCCCCTGTCACCTTCCGACCCTCGCAGGGAATAGGGGCACGATGTTTGGGGCGGTCCCTCTGCTGGGTGGGACGGGCTAGCCAGTGGGAGGGGCTCCCAGCCGGGGGCGGGGAGTTCTGCGGCTGCGGGGCGTGGTGCAAGGAGTTCTCCGGCAGGCAGGGGCCCGGCGGGCGCAATGCAGTGAGGGCCACACTTACAGGATAGAGCAGTGGCCGTGGGTCCTCCGGCCGGCCCACTGGCAGCTCCTGCCACGCGGCCGGGACGGGAAGGCCTGTTTGGACTTTCTGGGGAACTTGCTCTCCAAGCCCGTTCGCCTGCAGGCTGAGGGGCCGGGAGCAGAGCCCGGGGAATGAGCTGGGTCACCCCACTACTCAGAGCCTCTCTGGAGCCTGAGTCACCCGTGCGCCTGGCTCTGGCTGGACCTGAAATCAGGGACCCTGGTCCTGGCTCCAGCTCCCTGGGACCCAGTCTGTCCTTCCCCAGCAGGACTGGTGTGAGAGAACCTGGCACAGAGCGATAAATGTTTGCTAAGTGGGAGAAACGTGCGCCGTGGCAGCATTTCTCCGAGGCAGGAGAGCAGAGCGTCTCACGTGCTCTGGTATTGACTGCCCGGTCCGAACCCTGAGTCTGCTGCTCACCGGCTGTGTGAGCTGGGGCCAGCTGCTGGACCTCTCTGTGCCTGGGGCGTCTTACTAGGTCAGCAGGGTGAGAGCGGTGACTTCCTCCGAGGTCATGGTGAGGGTGAGGAATTGGTCCAGAGAAAGCACTCAAAACAGCGGGCATGTGCTAAATGCCGTGTGGGTTTTGCGACATCACACCGTTGCCCCGGGGGAGGGCGAGGTGGGTAGTGGGATGTCAGGCCCCAGAAGGAGGTCTGGGGGAGGAACAGTGTTACCTGAGCACCTGCCGAGTGGCCTGTGCTTTAACGACAAGTGACAACCTGTGTCTGGCCCTCATGACCACCCTGCAAGGTGGGCTTTGCTATATGCTCTCTCAGATGAAGACACTTAACCCTGGCTGGTGGGGCTTGGTGGACTGAGTGTGGTCTGTGAACCAAAGGGTTGCTGGTTCAATTCCCAGTCAGGGCACATACCAGGGCACATGCCTGGTTGTGGGCCAGGCCCCCAGTGAGGGGTGTACGAGAGGCAACCACACACTGATGTTTCTCTCCCTCTTTTTCTCCCTCCCTTCCCTTCTCTCTAAAAAAAAAAAAAAGACACCGAGCTTGAGAGGTGTCAAGGAACCGGCTGGAGCCCACTTCCAGCCCAGCTCTGTGGGGCTCTGAGGCCACTGCTCTTCCTGGTGCTGGTGTCGGAACAAACCAGGCAGGGCCACGAGATGGGTGCGGGGTGGGCTCTGAGCACGGCCTTTGAAATCCAGGGGGGCCAGCCAGCCTCAGGAGTGACCACTGATCCGTCCCTGGCTGTGTTCTGGGCATGTGGTGTCCACTGTCTCCCTCATTCCTCATCACAACCACACACAGGAAGGACCATCATCAGCCTCACTGAAAGATGAGGAGTGCAGGGACCAGAGAAGCTGAGTAACTTGCCCAAGGTCACACAGACGGAAAAGCAGACAGAGACTCCCAGTGCAGTCGAAGCTACTGCCCCGGGAGGGAGAAGATGTGGGCTCTCCACGTCACTGAGAGACGAGAGTACAACCTCTCCGGGCCCATGGGCAGCAGGGGACACCTCCTGCCCACGGTCTGCCACAATCTCCCCCACAGTGAGATCCGTCCTCAGCTCCTTTTACACTGAGGAGCACTGCCTGGCTGTCTGGCCTCTGAGCCCTTGCCTTCCCTGCATGGACCTGCGGGTGGGAGCTGGAAGGGTGCCCACCCCAGCCAGGCAACCCAGGCCTGGGAGGCCTCCGTCAGAGCTGGAGTGGGGGCAGCTCTGTGCTCCTGGGGGCTGGGAGGTGAGGCAATGGTGTGAATTCCTGCTGCTTCCCCAGGGAAACCATCCCACCCTCTAGAATCCTCTCGAATCTTTTCTGGGTGCACTGAGTGAGCCCCTCGGCCCCACCCCACCCTCAGAGTCTGCTCCCTGTGGTAGAGGAGTCCGTTTCCCCATCCAGACCCAAGCGGGGCTCAGGAACACCACCCTCTGGATCACCACCTTACTCCAGACTCTGCTGGGCACCTCGTTTCAGGACGTCTTCCCGGCTCTCCCCCCAGGAGCTGTCATGCACCCCTCACCCGCCCCCCACTCTCCCCGCCGCATTCTGCAGACAGAGATGGGAGCACCTGGCTCAGGCACTTAGTGGGGGAGCCAGGGCTGGAGCCAGATTTTCTTGTGTCGCTGTCATCCTCAGCATCTTCATCATCCTCTTCACTGTAGTCTGTGCATTTTACCCACGATGCCAGTTGAAGCCCCAGCCGACGTGCCTGTCTCCTCGGCTGTCCCGTGCGCCTCCACGGTGGCCCTGTGAGGGGTGCCGGTGTCATCATCTCCATCCTGCAGATGGAGAAACCGAGGTCCCAAGGGGACCCACGAGGAGGTGACAGAGCTGAGGGTGAGAGCCAGGTCTTGGCACCCCAGGCACAAAGGTTCAACCAGCACATCATTTTCGTGAAGTCAGAAGTCGAGCGGCACAGACAGACAGTGGGGGCCACGGGCTCCAAGGAGGCAGGACCGGCAGCTGGCACTGCAGCCAGGGGAGCCTTTGGAGGATGGGACCGTGGGCTGGGGAGAGACAGGACAGGGATCCCGTGGGGCAGGTCACACGGGAGGTGAGGGGAGCCAGAGGCTGGCGACAGGGTGGGTCCGGAACCAGAGCTAGCCAGGCCGGACTCGGAATCCCAGCTTTGCCGCTTCTATTGTGTGGCCCTGCCCCCACGTGCATCCCTCCCCCACCCCCACCTCACCCCCACCCCAGCTGAAGAATCAGCTGGGGAGAGAAATCATAACCCTGCCCCAGCCACGAGGGGTGCTTAATAAGTCCCCGTGAAGTGCATGAAGGTTGCTGATGCTCAGGGAGGCAGACCTGGCAGTTCCAGGGCCTTGTGCCCTGGAAGGAGGTCATTGTGCCTCCCTGCTGAGCACCCCCCCAGAGCAGGCTAGGGAGACGCAGGCTGAGGAGGTGCCTCCTAGTGTGGGCTTCTGCCCCTTCCCTCCCACCCTCTAGGGGACTGAGTGGGGACTGAGCCGGCCCTGGTCCCAGACTGGTCCCCCGTGGCTGCCGTCTGGGGCTGGAGGCCCCTGAGGCGCTGTCTCGTGTCTCCCATTCCCGTCTCCTGAGTGTGGAGAGGGTGCAGCTCAGGAGACTTGGCCCAGCTGCTGGGAATCCTGGGGCTGCTGCCACTGTATCAGCTTCGGAGGAGGCCTGCCATGCCACCAAATCAGAGGGAAAATGTCACCTGGAGGTGACAGGAGCGGGGTCTTCTTCCTGCCTCCTCCAGACCCTCCGGAGTGGGGGTGTGGAGACCGGTTCAGGGGTGGTCCAGCCTGCCTCACTCTGGGACCCTCAGCAAGTCTGTCTCCACTCGGACCTCCTCGGCCTCAGGTGTAAACCGAGGGTCTTGAAGTCGGCAATCTTCCATTCCTTCTGGTTCAAGTTCCTTCTATGGCGTTAATGGGGCCATTCCAGACAGCGGGGCAGAGCAGAGGCAGAGACGTTTAGTGAAGGAAGACCTCCCCAAAAACTTTCTAGCCTAGCAGGTGCACCTGGCACCCTGGCTGGTGAGACCCTGGGGGAGATGCCAGAGAGATCCCGGGGTGCCCGGTACAGTCATGGCCCCTCCAGGGACAGCATCAGGAGCCCACGCCACCTGCCAGGTCTTCAGACTGACCGGTGTCACTGATCCCATGTTCCGGAAGAGGAAACTGAGGTCCAGGGCAGTCATGTAACTTGCTCAAGTTACAGGGTGGATCTTGGACTTCCACCCAGGACTGGGGGACCCAGGGATCTCCTTTGATGGGGAGAAGGGAAAAGAACCCGGAGTAGAGGTGGGTGACCACGGGGGAGGGGGCAGGCTCACCCCCCTGGGCTGAGAGAGGGCGTTTCTCCCTGGAAGAGGCAGACTCCGAAGCTGTTGATCTCTAAATTACAGCGTTGGCGCGCACCGGTTGCTGCGGCAACCGCGTTGTCCTGAACCGGGGAAGTGTATAAACATTGCCACAGATGCACAATTAGATCAGGAAGAAGAATAGAACAGAAAATAGAAACTTTCAGCCTTATATAATTCTGGGCCAAAATGTTACCAGGAACCCAGGCTCAGGCCAGCCCTGCCAGCCGCTGCTGCCTCGTCTCTCTCCTGGGTCCCCAGCGGGAAGGAGGGGGAAGGGTCTGTCCTCCACGGGCCCAGCTGGTGCACCTGCCACTCGCCACTCAGTGGGGTGAGGGGCCGCCTCTGCTGGAACAGCTGGGGAGGCTGACAGCCCAGTCCTGCCTCTCCCCAGCTTCCTTCTGCTCCCAGGAAGCGGGAAGGCAGGCAGGAGAGCAACGCCCTCTCACCAAGTGCCTGCTGTCTGCCTGGGTCCTGTGAGGTAGGGTTTGATCTCCATTTTACAAATGAGGAGAGTGAGGCTCAAAGAGGTAGGAAGTGTTGCCCAATGGCACACAGCTGGGCAGTGGGTGTGTAAACCACCCCCCACTCACACACACACCAGGTCTCCACACCACGAACTCATCGATGTGGACAACTTCAGTGAGGGGCTGAAGAGTCAGACACATGTGGGTTTGGACCCACTTATCTGCTGTGTGGCCTTAGATAGGTGACCACCCCTCTCTGAGTCCCTCTTTCCTTACCTATGCCATGGGAATAGCAATATCTACACAGGAGCCAAAGCTCAGGTTCCCCCTTCCCCTCTTCTGACCCTCCTGGGTGTCTTCACCATCACCACTCTCAAAAAGTTTGGGGACAGGACAGGAACCGAGGAGAGGCTGCAGGTCCCAGCACTGTCCAGTAGGACTCTCTGCAGCGATGGAAAAGTCTTATAGCAGCTCCTTCCAGTAGGGTAGCCATTAACCATGAACACTTGAACTTGATGTGTGGCTAGTGCAACTGTGAAACTGAGTTACATTTTTATTTCATTTGGAGTTAGTATAAGGACCCACAGGTGGCCAGTGGCTGTCATATATGACAGCACAGAACATCCAGCCCCCAAAAGACCTAAGAAGGCAGAGGCAGAGCCCAGGGAGGCTAGCAGGACCAGAGCACCCACAGGACTTGGTGGGAGGGTGGAGCCAGGATGGACATCAGGAAACTCTGGCTGGGAACAGTGGGAGAAGGAGGGTTGCAGGGAGCAGCGTGAGTGCCTAGGACTAGGACCTGGGTCCTGGTGGCTCAGCTTCTGGCCTGGCAGGGCCCAGTCCCGGAGCTGGGCCAGCCCTGGAGGCACTGGCTCAGGTCCTGACCCTCCCTGTCCTCAGAGCCACTGCTGCTGTCACAGTCTGCTGGCCAGGGTGGAGGGCATCTGGGGTGCTGGCCCGGGGTCTTCCCTTTCTGAGCGTTTTTGGCCGGTGCTTCGCCATGGTAGCCTGGGGTCCCTGGGGCGCTCGGCGGGGCCACCCCCACTCCCGCGGCAGCCATTTGCTTCCAGCACCTCACGTGTCTGCCTTCTTGCCCTCACCAGGCCCCGCGTCTCCCAGGTGACCACGCCGGCCTCAGGACATGCTCGGGCACAGCCGCAACGGGCAGGCCCACGTGCCCCGGCGGAAACGCCGCAACCGCTTCGTCAAGAAGAACGGCCAATGCAACGTCTACTTCGCCAACCTCAGCAACAAGTCACAGCGCTACATGGCGGACATCTTCACGACCTGCGTGGACACGCGCTGGCGCTACATGCTCATGATCTTCTCCGCGGCCTTCCTCGTCTCCTGGCTCTTTTTCGGCCTCCTCTTCTGGTGCATCGCCTTCTTCCACGGTGACCTGGAGGCCAGCCCGGTGGTGGCCGCGGCGGGGACCCCGGCGGGCGGCGGCGGGGCGGCGCCGGCCACCCCGAAGCCCTGCATCATGCACGTGAACGGCTTCCTGGGCGCCTTCCTGTTCTCGGTGGAGACGCAGACGACCATCGGCTACGGGTTCCGGTGCGTGACGGAGGAGTGCCCCCTGGCGGTCATCGCCGTGGTGGTCCAGTCCATCGTGGGCTGCGTCATCGACTCCTTCATGATCGGCACCATCATGGCCAAGATGGCCAGGCCCAAGAAGCGGGCGCAGACGCTGCTGTTCAGCCACCACGCGGTCATCTCGGTGCGCGACGGCAAGCTCTGCTTGATGTGGCGCGTGGGCAACCTGCGCAAGAGCCACATCGTGGAGGCCCACGTGCGGGCCCAGCTCATCAAGCCCTACATGACCCAGGAGGGCGAGTACCTGCCCCTGGACCAGCGGGACCTCAACGTGGGCTACGACATCGGCCTGGACCGCATCTTCCTGGTGTCGCCCATCATCATCGTCCACGAGATTGACGAGGACAGCCCGCTGTACAGCATGGGCAAGGAGGAGCTGGAGTCCGAGGACTTCGAGATCGTGGTCATCCTGGAGGGCATGGTGGAGGCCACGGCCATGACCACCCAGGCCCGCAGCTCCTACCTGGCCAGCGAGATCCTGTGGGGCCACCGCTTCGAGCCCGTGGTCTTTGAGGAGAAGAGCCACTACAAGGTGGACTACTCACGCTTCCACAAGACCTACGAGGTGGCCGGCACGCCCTGCTGCTCTGCCCGGGAACTGCAGGAGAGCAAGATTACCGTGCTGCCCGCTCCCCCGCCCCCGCCCAGTGCCTTCTGCTACGAGAACGAGCTGGCCCTCATGAGCCAGGAGGAAGAGGAGATGGAGGAGGAGGCAGCGGCTGCGGCGGCTGTGGCCGCAGGCCTGGGTCTGGAGGCAGGCCCCAAGGAGGAGGCGGGCATCATCCGAATGCTAGAGTTCGGCAGCCACCTGGATCTGGAGCGCATTCAGTCCACCCTCCCGCTGGACAGCGTCTCCTACCGCAGGGAGTCGGCCATCTGACCTCCGGGCCTGCTCCACTGCCTCCTGCGAGAGCCTCTGCTGCCGGGGCGGGATGCCAGGACCCCCCTCCACATTCAGGGACAGAGCTGATCCTGGCTCCAAGGACCTTCTAGAGGGAGGTGGGGGCTTTAAAGCTGGGGGACCCCTCCCTACTGGCTGCAGAACCCAAGCCTGGGAAGGTCCCAGGAAACCCTCAGCCCTGCCAACCCAGCCCCCCAGCGCCTACATGCTGGTGGCTCGGGGACCCAGACCCTGCACCTCTGCTCCCCATCAACCCTTCAAGGACACGCCCCCTTTGTTCTCAGAACCTTGGGGAAGGCAGATGGACTTCTGGGGGGGTGGGCATCACTGGGTTCTGGGGTGGGCAGGGGTTAGTGTGGGGGGAGGAGGGAGGGGTGCGTTTCTTTTGCATGACTGTGGCCTGTTGCTCATGACTTTCTGTTGTAAATATCTGTACATGGGGAGAGATGGAGGCACCGCATCCACTCCTGCCGTTTGGACCTGCAGGACAAGGGGGTGCAGCCCTCTCTGTGCGCCCCTCCCCTGCCCACCCAGCCCAGCCCCTGCCCCTGCCCAGCTGGCTGGTCCCTTGCAGCCCTCAAAGCCAGCCATCTTGTCCCCCGGATGGTATTGGGTTTGGGAGCAGTGGTGGGACCCCAAAGGGCAGGACAAAGGCCACCCCTTCCTGTGGTCCCTCTGGGCCCCCGGGCCCAGCCCAGACTGACAATGGAGTTTGTAACTATATATTTTTAATAAAGTATATGGTCCATTGGGATAGGCTGGCTGAAAGTGGAGGGCTGGGGAGAAGGAAGAGAGAGACCAGCGTGCTGTGAGTGTGTCTGCATGTAGTGTGTGCATTGTACGTGTGTGTGAGGTGTGTACATATGGTGCAAGTGCACGTGGTGTGTGTGTGTGTGTGTGTGTGTGCCCCTTTCTGAGACACCGGCCCCCGAAGGGAACTGTGATGCTCCCAGTCCCCTTCCCAGGAGCCAGTGGGAAGGACTCTGAGTGGGCCTCAGAGGTCTGAGTGGGTGTGAGTCACAGCTTTGCTGCTTTCTCGAGCTGTGGCTGTTAGCAAGCTGCCCATCAGCTTGGCCTCAGTCTCACCATCTGCAGGATGGGATGAGCCCTCCCTTCCTCCCCCCAGAGATAATGGACAGGAGAACCCTGTGTGGATGTCAGCCAATCCTTTATAACTCAGGGGGGAGCGGGAGGGCCCAGTGTTTTACTCCGCCACACACACATCCACACGCGCACACATCGGGCTGGCTGCAGGACACAGTCGCAGGAAGGGCTCTGGGAGCAGTGGGGAAACCCGGTCACAGACTCGGCTTCCGCCTTGCTGTGGATAAGGGACCTTGGATAAGTCCCTTCCCTTTTCCGGGCTTCAGAAGGCCTGTGCTGTGTAACAAACCACCCCAGTTAGACAGCAAGGCTTTCTTCTTTCTCAAGCTTCTGTGTGTGGGCTGCCGGCTCCTTGTCTGGTCTCTTTCAGGCTCACCCAGTGGCCATGCCCAGCTGGAGTGCCAGCTCGGCTGGAAGGTCCGAGGCGGCCTCACCTGTGTGCGGGGCCTTTGTTCTGGCTGTCGGTTGGGGGCCCCGGCTCTCCTCCGGGGCCTCTTCTCCCACAAATTCCTTCACACTGTTTCAGGGCAGCAACCTCCGAGGGTGATAGCAGAAGCTGCAAGGTTTCTTGAGCCTCACCTTGAACTTGTATGCTGTCACCTCCTTGGTCATTCCGTTGGCCAATGCAGGTCACCAGGCTGACCTAGATTCAAAGGGTGGCAAGTCGGGCTCCACCTCTTGGGAGCATGAAGAAGGCACACAGCGAAGGGCATAGGCACCAGGGTGGCGTTGTGGCCATAACTTGGCTGTCTACCGCAGAACCTTTG
The DNA here is from genome assembly GCA_004024845.1 of Tonatia bakeri. Classification (NCBI taxonomy): domain Eukaryota; kingdom Metazoa; phylum Chordata; class Mammalia; order Chiroptera; family Phyllostomidae; genus Tonatia; species Tonatia bakeri. Next base: position 41,433 of record PVIA01009502.1, on the reverse strand, counting down.
GGGCTGGGGGCTACTTCCAGCTCTAACTCCTCTCTGCACGTGAATTGGGCACTGAACATTCTGTGTATGCGCAAGGAAAGGGCACCCTCTGTGTTCTCAGGAATTGTCTATGCAAAGGCACCAGCTACATCAGGAGACACAGGGAGCCCACAGGCCAGCACCCCTGCTGAGAAGTGCGGTGGGCTGCTTAGAGAATGCCCACAGCTCACCAGCGCTGCCAGCGTGGCCGCCATGGGGTGAAGCCTGGTGCATCCCCTGCGCTTAGCCAGTTTAACCAGAGGGTCTGAGGCATCTTTCCCAGAGAGAGGGGCTGCCTGGGCTCCAAGTGCCCCAACAAATAACTCATCCTAATGTCTCTCGTTTGCACGACATCGTTTGAATCCTTTAGTTCACTGAATTCCCGCCAAGCCCCAGGAGATGGTAGGACATGGACTTGGCTTCGGATGAGCCCACGCAGGCCCAGAATTGAGGGGCTGGCTTGAGCCAGGGAGGTGGTTGTCAGCTTCCCCTCCACTCCCATCCTCCAGCAGGCGGGGGCTGAGTGAGGGGGCGGGGCTGGTGAGGGGCGGGGCTGCCTGCGGAACTCCCCGCCCCATCCGGGTCTCCCAGAGTGCGCCTCCAGGGCCCTGCAGGGGCCACCCAGCTGCGACGCTCCCAGAAGGACCCTCAGAAGGACCCCTGGTGCCTTTCTGCCAGGTGACAGCACCCGGGGTCTCACCCCCCACCCCAGAGGCCTCTCAGAGATGTCCCTCGCCCGGCTCTGCAGGCGCCGGGAGGACCTCCCAGGCCTCAGGCTCTCGCATCCTCTTCATTCTCAGCGGAGCTCTGGCACCCTGGGGCGGGAGCAGTGAGCAAAGCGACCTCAGGTTCAGAAACGCTGCCCTCAGACCGGGAACCCTCAACCAGGAGCACACCACAGAGGGTGCCTGCGCTCCGTCCACCGGGGCAGGGCAGGGCCTCAGAGGCCTCCCATCCACAGCGATGTGGGGGCACTTCGGCCCCTTCCAAATGCTCTCCTGGTCACCAGCTTGCCACTTGCTCAGTCACTAGTGTCAGCGACTCCTCTAGCAGGCCTGTCTCTTTGTGAGGACGCAAGCAGATCCGGGGGACACCGCAGAGGCGAGTTTTGACAAAAGCCCAAAGCAAGGACTTTCTGGGATGTCGCTGCGAGTGCCAGTGTGGGCCCTGAGCGGGGGGGGGGGGGGGGGGGGGGGGGGGGGGGGGGGGGGGGGGGGGGGGGGGGGGGGGGGGGGGGGGGGGGGGGGGGGGGGGGGGCGGGCGCAGGGGTTCGCAGAGGCAGGCACCCAGCTGCAGGGGGCGGGAAGGCTCAGCTGCAGCCCCGCTCGCTGCTCCGCGCTGCTCCTGGTTGACTCACCTTCCTGCTCCCACCTGTTCCCCTTCCACAGCCCTCCCACCTACCTCCCCCACCCCTGCGCTCTCTCCCTCACTCCAGGCGGCGCTGACAGGGGGGTCGCTGTATCTGGGGGTGTAAGAACCTTAGATACCGCGGCCCTTCCTTACCCCTCCCCAGCATCCCTGCCCTGCCCTCCCGCTTCCTTCCCCTTTCAGCCACAGCCCAGGGGCGGGCGGTCGGGGAGTGGGAGGGGGGGGTGGCGGGAGGGAGAGAAAGACCAGCCTCTCCTGCGGGAGGACGGGAGGAAAGGGCCCCGCCCGGAGGAGGAGGGCGTGGTCTAATGGAGCTGAAAACCTCGCCCTTATCTCGCCTAAAATGCCACCATTCAGGCCTGGTTCATGTAGGTGCACTGTGCTTGCTTCCCACCCGCTTCTGAAACAGGTACACTTTCCTCGTGAACTCAAATCGCTTAACGAAAAATGGAAAAGGACCTAGAAGGCGTTTGACTGCCTTGCCCGGTCACACTTTCGCCTGGCCTGGGGTCTGGGCCTTTTCACCGTCGCTTTTTTGGGGTGCTGACTTCTCTAGGCATCGGTGGGACCTACATATTTCCCGTGTTTAATGTCAACACCGAGTCCAGAAGATCACAGAGCTCAGCAGGCCAACCCTGCCGGAGGGGAGTAACCGGACCGCTCCCTGGTCCCAGCCCTTCCCTCCACTGCACAGACCCAGCCACGCGATTTCCGGGGCCCGCTGCAGAATGAGAACGGGCGTCCCTTGTCCAAAGGTCGGGGAGACTGCCATGAAGGCACTGAAATGGAAGGCTTCTCCTTTCTTTGGGTCACCCCCACGCCCTGCCGCCCAATTATGGGCATGCCGCGATGCCCCCCCCCCCCCGTTGGACTTCACCTACAAAACCCAAGTTCAAAGAGGAAACAAAGAATTTCAACATGTCCGCCCAATAAACTCGACACAAACTTTTTGTCAGACTCTGTCTCAGTCCAAACCCCAGCGTCGCTCCCTAGAACAGTGCAGACTTGCATCTGAGGACCGGGGAATACACAGCTCCCCGCCCCCCGGCTTCTCCGGGGGCTGCCTCCTGCTGAGATGGGGAGTGCAGGTGAGGAGGGGTGGCGCTGCTGGGCGCAGGGGTGGCACCAGGGTGCATGGAAAAGAGCTCTGGCATTCATGTGCTTACAAATATTTGTGGAGGGAAGGTCTGGGGGTGAGAGCCAAGGGTCCTGGGTGTGAATTCTGCCGCTGCCACTTACTGTGTGACTCTGGGCAAGTTGATGTACGTCTCTGAATCTGATCCTCGTCTGCCTCACACGCTCCGTGTGTGGGCTCAACCGGTTACCTAGGTGATCAGACGGGGCACAGTGTAGGGCCTATGAACGGACCCAAAGCAATGACAGCTGCCTTCCTCGTTTATTAAAAGGATTCTGATAGGCTTATCTTATGAGGGACAGTTTGAGAACTGACCTCTGAGCTTCCCAGGGGCTAGGCCAAAAAGGGAAACCTGATAGGTCTCTGGTATGGGGACTGGGAGGCTAGAGGAGGACCTGGGGTTCTGACTCGCTGTGTGATCCTGGGTAATCTCATCCCTCCTCTAAACCTCTTTTTCTCCTCCTTTAAAGTTCGACACTGGACCTAGGGTCCTATCCCTGTGCCCTTTAGAAGGTGGCAGGAGGTCTCTGGAGAGGGTAGGGAGACCAGAACTGTCAGTTGGCCAAACTGGGAGGGCACCCAACTCTCCCCACGGCTCCCTACAATCTCGGGTGCCCTCCGGAGCCACCTCCTCACTCCATTCACTGACCACCTAAAATTGGGTGTGAAACCTTGACACGTGCCTCAGTGGGGAGCCCCCAGCCAGAGGCCTGGGTCCTGGTCATCCACCCACTCACACATTTCAAAGGGTCCTGTGTCATTTGTTCATTCCTTCATTCAGTACAGATTTGCTGAGCACCTACTATGAGCAAGGACAAGAGGGTGTTCAGTGCTGAACAGGGCTTGGGTCCTCAGCCCTCCAATCCTGGGTGGTGGCATGAGGAAAGAGCCCTTGGCGGGGGATCCTCAGGCCTCTTGCCTGGGCCCTGATGCTGACACCAGGTGGGACCACGGGCGATCCCTGTCACTTCCGGATAGGGCTCCCTGGTTACAGTCACCATAGCTGTCCACTACAGCTGCAGGCGCCATGGCAACGGGACAGGGTGGCGAGAGCCAGCCTTTGCTGTTGTCAACTCTCGGGGTGCCCACAGTGAGAGGGGGGCCAAAAGGGGACCCGAGGAACAGAGGAGAGGCAGGCCCGGGGGGAGGGCTGAGATGTCACACTGGGGGCGGGTTCACAGCTGCATCAGACCTGGACTCCTGACTCCCTGCCTGTCACTAGAATCACCCCCTTCTGGGGTATGCTGCCCCCTTGGAATGAGGGTCTGGAGGCCAACACCCACCAAGCAGGGCACCACTCTGTTCACTGTCCTCCCCTTTTCAGCTCCAGAGGCCTGTCTGAGGCCTGAGTCCCCTCCTTTATTTTTTAGATTTTATTTATTTATTTTTAGAGAGAGGGGAAGGGAGGGAGAAAGAGAGAGAGAGAAACATCCATCAGTTGCCTCCCACACGCTCCCAGTTGGGACCTGGTCGGAAACCCAGGCATGTGCCCTGACTGGGAATCGAACTGGCGACCTTTCAGTTTGCAGGCTGTCACTCGATCCATTGAGCCACAGCAGCCAGGGCCCTCCCCTCCTTTTGAGCCTCCGTGTTAACACGTGGTCCAGGGGCCAAAGGCAAGTTCCCAGAGGTGGGAGAGGACTCAGGGAGTGGAGACAGAATGGAAGGGGTGTTGCACAGCAATGTGGGAGCCGGCGAGAAAGGTGGGGGCGGGGAAAGGCTTGGAGAGACAGTGGCTGAGTTGCGGGCAGAGAAAGGCGGAGAGAGACAGTGGCTGGCAGAACAGATACCAGCAGGCAGAGGGAGACTGAACTCACCAAGACAACACCCACTTGGAGTTTGAGAGGGGGGGAGGCCTTCGCTCACTGAGTCAGAGTGCAGAGCAGGAGGGGTGTTGGGTTTGGGGAACATGGTCTCCCCCAAGGCCTGGACCACCTGTGAGGGGTGGGGAAACAGCCGGACCCTCTGGGGGCCCCAGGAGGGAGAGACCCAGGCCTGGATCCAACCAGGTGGAGGGGAAGCAGGAGACCCCTTCCTGTGAGCTGTCTCCGAGTGAGGGGTGTCTCTGGGAGAACCCCGGGGGATGCTGAGCAGTGGCGGGAGCTCCGTGAGAGCCCAGGGAGGCCTGGGCTGCCTCGCAGATGGGGCAGCTGACAAAGAGCACCTCTGGGGCGGGGCGGGCCCTGCGCTGCCAGACCCCGCTGAGGCCCAGCACGGGTGGGACCTCGGGGCCACCAGCACTCAAGCTGGAGATGAGCGTCCCGGAGGCCAGAGGGGACAAAGCAGCCCACTCCAGCCTCATGGGTTGGGGACAAGGGACAGGCCGATCCTGGCTCAGCAGCTGTGGGACACAAGCCTCTTTCCTTGCTTGTGAGGCAGGGAGATGGACCTTGGCCCCTAGAACCACGTTGAAGGGCCTGTGGGCAGAGACAGGCGGCCGCTCACCCCCGCCAGCCTGGTTTTGTTGGAGGGTCACCTCGACAGTTCCTCACTGTGGTAAACGCAACAGCGCTGCCTGCCCGTGACCAGCTACAAAGCCTCTGAACTCCCGATTTCTTGTGGACACTCTGCATCAGCCCGGCGAGGGGAATCTTTTATCACCCCCATTTTACAGATGACAAGGCTCAGAGAGACAACAGGAGGCAGGCAGCACCTGGGGGCTCTGCCCAGGCTTTCCCGACTCGAGTTGACAGCGGTGCAGCCCCTGAGCCACGGCAGAGTGAGGGCCGGCTGGTGGGAGAGGGAGGCAGGAGAAAGGGGTGCACGTGGTGGGAAGACAGTGGCTCCTGGGGAGCTGGGCCAGGTGCGGAGGTAAGGACCATGGACTGGAGACCGGGGTCTCTCCCTGCGGGCAGTGGGGAGCCTGGGTGGCCGGGAAGCAGAGAAGTGGGTGGCAGAGAGGCGTTCAGGAGGCTGCGGGTGGCCACCAGTGGGCTAAAGTGGGAAGAAGGCCGGGAAGGGGCGCTGGCTAACTGGGGCGGGCAGAGCAGCAGCCGGGTGGGGTCTGGTCTCTGAGCAGCCTTCGAGCCTCCTCCGGGGCCTTGGAAGGAAGTCGCATGGGCAGTGGCCCCCAAGGGACAGTTTCTGGGCTCAGAAATGAGACAGGCGGGCCTGGAGGTGGGGCCGGAGGCACCTCGGCAGGTGTGTGGGGCCAGGAGGCGGGCATGGGGACAGATGAGTGACAGGGAAGTGGAGGGATGGACAGGTGGGAGGGCAGGGCAGGTGAGCACGGTGAGCGGTGAAGGGGGACACTCTCCACCGAGAGGGGAGGACAGATGCCCTGCATGCCCCCCAGTCCGGGCAGGAGAGGAGTGAGGGGGGAGGGGCTGTGGAAGGCCTCCCCCTGCACCCCTCCCCCCCACAGCAAGGAACCCAGGCTGGGGCACAGGAGTGCTGGCCTGGCTTTGGTGCAGGGGGCGTAGCAGCAGAAAGGACAGGGTCCTGGAGCCCCTGCTTCGCCGCCCCACCTGGGTTGTCCCCGGTGAGGCGCTTGCTTCTCTGGGCTTCGTCCGTAAGGACGATGTGAGGATGACACTCCCACTCTCACAGGGGCAGCTACGGTGACCGTGCGGACATGCACAGTGCATGTCGGTCTGTCACATGGTGTCAGCAGGGTCCCAGGCTCAGGCGCCTCCCGTTGCTTCCCTTGCCCCGGAGACAGATGGGCCTCAGGGGACCTGGGGCCTGGGTGTGCGGGGGGCCTGAGTGGGAGAGGGGCGGGGGGGCAGGCCTGGAGTCCACCCTCTGTCATCCTGGCCGCTCCCCCACCCCCACCCCCACCCCCAGCTCCCTGTCATCCTCCCGGGAGCACGTCGCAGAGTCCCAGCAGGACAGGCCCCGAGAGGCCTGACGCCGTCTCCTGGAACCTGCAGTGGGGAGTCAGGTCCTGCAGGAACTCGGATGCCCAGGCCCGTCTGTGAAGTGGGGAGGAGGACGATGGCCTCCTGCGGGGAGGGGCGCAGGGCTCGCTGAGCTGATGCGTGAGAGGCCTCCGCACGCGGACGCGGACGGTGCTGCGGGCGCTCCACCTCCGGTTGCTGAGCGCACCCGCACCTCTGCGGCGGGCAGGGAGCCCTCCATCCCGAGGCGGCCCAGCTCTCCCAGCCGCTGAGCGTCTCTGGACAAGCAGCCTGGCCTCCGGGACCCGGACTGAGACCGGGGTCTGCTCTTCTGTGAGATGCGAGAAGCCACAGCTCCCGCCTCGCAGGGCGGCTGGGTGAGTGGAGGGAGGTGACGCCAGTGGCCTCAGGCCCTCAGCCCCTCAGCCCCTCAGCAGCTGCTGTCCTCTCCCTGGGCTTGGGCCCTTGTTTCTTGAGCCCACCCCCAGTGCCCACACCTTGCCCCTCCCCATAGGGGGACAGCCTGGCCCTGAAGAGACAGAGGCAACCTCTCTGTCTGGCAGAGAGTGACTCCCCGAAATAGAGCCCAATTTTAGCTGCCGACCCCTCCACAGAGAACCCGGAGCATGGGGAGAGGGTGTCTACCCCCCACCCCATTCTGCCAGACCTCATCTCCGGCCTCCCCAGCTTCCTGGTGACCGTCCCCTGCCCTGGGCACCCGAGGCCCTCCTCCGGGGCTGGGCTGCCTGCCCGCCCAGGCTCCACCTCAGTTCCAGCCCCAGCCGGGGGTCTCAGAGCCACTGGACATGTTTCTCCCACAGGGCCCCGGACCACCCTGTCAGTCAGGACCCTAAAATCCTCATTGCATTATTCAGAGGCAGTCTCCCGGGCCTTCAGGTCTGTCCCCGTTTCCACAGCCTGGTTCCAGAGGGAACAGAAGTCCTCCAGGAGGCAGAAAGAGAGAAACATTGATCGGCTGCCTCCCCATGGGACCAGGGATCGAACCCACCACCCAGGCATGTACCCTAACCGGGAATTGAACCCACAACCTATCGGTATGCAGGACGACGCTCCAACCAACTGAGCCACCCTGCCAAGGGCACGTTGGGAAGGAAGTCCATGGGAGGGAAAAAGCAGGGCCTGCCTTTCTGGTGAGTCACGTGACTTCCCGAAGGCTCAGTGTCCTGGTCTGTAAAACTGGCTGACAGAGTCTGGTCTCGTGGGTCTCTGGAGAACCAGTGGGGTGGGATGAGACGGCTGATGGCAGTGGGCCTCAGCCTGGGGCGCACAGCGGGTACTCTGGGCACGGGAAGGGGCACCTCTGCCAGAAAAACCAGCGTTTGGGGAATCTAGCGGCGGGCCTGGGGAGCGTGGGATTCCGTGCAGACCTGCAGCGGGTGGGCGTGGAAGGCCTTTGGGGGCGGTGGTGTGTGTGCCAGGCTTTGGGGCACTAGGAGAACGTGGAGATGGGGTGAAAGAATGACACCTGGGCGCCCAGGGAGGGCGGGGAACGAGGAGGGTGGGGCTCGTCCAGGTCTGAGGATGACGGACGGGCCTGGGCGGGAAGAGGAAGAGCTTTCCTCGAGACCAAGCAGAAGGGCGGTGCTGAGAAGTCATGCATATATATGCAAAAGACCATGCAAATGAGCCAGCTGGGGCCCCATGGAGAGAGGGCCCAGCTGGTGATTTTGTTCCCAAAGTGTGGTCCAGAACCACCTGTGACAGAATCACCTAGAAAACTCATCCCAATCCCCCGCCACCCCCAGACCTGCTGCCTTCATCCTGGGGCCGCTGCCCAGGAGCCCACATGTCCAAGAAGCTCGCCAGGTGATTATTTACTTCCATGCTCACTTACCGAACATGCACACGGTAACACAGTATAATTATAACACGTCCTAATATATGCGCATTACAATAGGTAACATAAACATTGAGCAGAAAAGTAAGGTTCTCCCCCTTCTCGTTCTCTACCTTCACACCTGGGGCAGTCACTGAAGCCACTCTGCACGTTCCCAGGTCCACAGTGTCATGGAGTCTGAGGCTGATGTTTCTGGGTCACTCACAAACAAAACTGTCATTCATTCATGTCTTGGTTTCACTCATGCAAAATTCACTAGGAGCCTGCTGGATGGTGGGCCCGTGCCAGGCACGGAGGAGATCCTGGCCGGGCCCCCAGAACCTCACGCTAGACGGGGGAGCCATTTGTAAAAGGCAGCTCTGCGGACAAGATGTTTAGCAAGACTCCCTCTCCCCGGGCCTCTCGCTCCCCACCCGCAGCGGGGAGTCACGGTGGCACCGGGGTCTCAGGGCAGCAACTCTGTGGGCCGAGAGTCCAGTGCGGAGACCAGAGCACAGCAGGCTCTCCCACCAACGCTGGTTTCGTTCCAGAGGACAGGGCTTTGCCTAGAGCAGAGGCAATGGGAACAGGGAGAGTCTTCTAACAGAGACTGGCCAGGTGTGGGGCCGGTGGGTGTGAGCGGAGCACAGGAAGGGGGACTTGTTATTTCTCCCTGCTCTCGGGCAGAGGTCTCTCCAGGCTGGAGTTTGGGGTTCCCTGGGACCTGGGAGGGCAGCTGTGACTGCAGCAGAAGGTCCACACCCCTTGGCCTGGTGTTCAGGGCCCTCCATAGTGGTGGGAGATCCCAGCAATATCCCTACGCTCCCTCTGGGTCTCTGCATCAGCCCTTATGGGCGAGGCCTGCCTCCTCCAGGCAGCCTTCCTGATTGCTCCAGCCAGAAGAGTCTTTCTGTCCTCAGCTCCACCCTGACCCGATATGCTCATTCATTCATCCAGGATGGGGCTTGTCTCCCCCCTGAAGAAGCGGCTGCATGGGCGATGGCTCCAGCACACGGTGCATGCCAGTCTGAGCATCAGGACCGACGCCACTGCAGCCTCACGCTGGAGCCACGGGAGGGAGGGGGGAGGCCTTCTGGTCCTAGCTGTCATCATTCGCACCAGCCGCCACCTTTGTTGTCACGGCTGTGAGCCGTAAACCTACGCTGACTTTATTTATTTATTTGTTAAGTTATAGCCCGGCGCTCCTGCGCAGCCGGTGGGAACCCAGCCCTGGGCCCGCCCCCTTCAGAGGGGGATTAGAAGTGAAGGCCACTCCCTAGTGCTACGTGGAGAACTTCCGACCCACCGACGCTGCCTGCGCAGACGAGGGAAACACTCGCTGGAAACACTCGCTGTGTGGAGTGGGCTGGGTGCTCCGACCTGGACCTCCAGGGGCCTTCTCCTGCTCTGGGGAGATGCATGGAGGGGAGGGACGCAGAGAGGCCCAGCGCACACACCCGGGACCACGGATTGGGCTGGGTGCTGCAAACACCACCTCAGTCCTCAAGACAGGTGTGTGTGCCAATGCTGCTCCCCACACCGGAGAGAAAGGAGGCACCGTGAGGTTCCGGGGCAGCTGCTAAGCGCCAGGAATCCCCCTCTGTCAGGTTCCGAGGCCTGGCTAGTTTCAGACCAGCACTTAGCTCAGCCGTGGCCTGGTCCTCTCCAAGGCAGGGTGGTCAAGGGACACCGCCTCCCAGAAGCATGCCTGATTTCCCGATTGTAAGTGAACGGGTTCAGAGAACTTCTAGGAGTCGTAGGCTGGAGTGTTTTGAGCTGTAGGATCCATCTTCTCTGGGCCCGAGGTCCCCCGTATCCGCCTGGGTCTTCGCACCCAAGAGTGTCCCCGCCCCCGTGACCCATCCCCTGCAGCACAGCTGCGACTCGGCTGCAGCTCCCGCGAAGGCCACACGGGGGCAGCAGGTGAACGCCCTCCGCCCGAGTTCTCGGCCCGGGTCGGCGCAGGCGGACGCAGCGAGAGGAAAAGCGTCTGTGGGCCCAGGGACCCGGTCCTGGCTGTGACCTGGAGTGGACTGCACTCTGGGCCCCGGGCAGGTCGTCCCACGCAGGAGCCTCAGTTTCCCAATCTATCAAGTGGACTAGGCCGTCTGCAAGAGTCTTTGGAGACTGGCAGCCCCTGAGCGAGCTTCAGTAGCAAATGGAAGGGGGCTTTTTTTTTGCCGGGTGTCCATGTTCGTAAAGCCGGCGGTCCGGACTTGGTCTGCCGGAAGCCTCTCACGCCCAGGTGGAGAGAAGGAGCCAGGAGACCGAGGTGAGTCCTCTGTGGTCACCCCTGACTCCAGTCCCAGCGCCGGGCCATGGAAATCCCGGTGTACAGATCCCGGACCTGAACCCCCACAGGGGGCAGAGGCATTTGCCCAGCTCTGACCCCGAGGGCAGAGCAGAGCTGAGCCTCCTGGACCAGTGGTCTCTCCCAGGGCCTCCCTCCAAGTTTAAGGACTTAGCAACCCCTGCCCCTTTTATTTGGAAAATTAAGCTGAACAAAAACTGGCAGTGCACACTGCACTTCCTGGTGGAGAGAGAGGCTCCGGGGGTCGCGTGGGAGGCCCTGGACTGCGGTCTGCCACAGTGGGACCTGGCCCCGCCCCGCCGAGGACCCGCCCAGGACCAGCCTGACACAGGACCCCTCCCTCTCCGCCAGGAAGGAGGGTGAAGCTGCCGCGGCCCCTCTCATGTGCAGAGCACCGCAGCCACGAGAGAAGATATGGAGGTTCAGAGTAGGTCAGAGGCAGGGCCGGGACTTGAACCTCCGTCTCTCCAGGTCCGTCTGTACCACTAAGCTGTCCCCTTCACATCTCAAGGCAGGAGAGGGGGCAAGAGGGCTGTTCACTGGGCCCCAGTTCTGGCCGGGAGTGCTTGCCTCCTGGGGAGCTCCTGCCACTCCAAGAGGTGCCCCCTCCAGATGAGGGCTGGGCCACGGCTACCAGAAGGAGCAAGTCGATCAGGATTTGAACCCAGGTCAGCTCGGCTCTCCACCTGGCTCTGAGCCTAGGGTCTCCCCAGCCTCCTGGGTGTGGGCCCTGCAGGTTGCCTTCCCTGGGGGCCCAGAAAGCAGCAAGGGGAGCAGGTTTCTAGGGGCCTAAGCAAGTCAGAGGACCGCCCTGTGCCTCTGTTTCCCCAGCCCTACCCACCCACAGCACAGCACAGTGCCGGAGAGTCTTCCAGCCTATCGGGGCTGGGGGAGAGCAGTGTGGGTCCGCCTTCCAGGACACCCAGATGGGGGGAGGGGGAGGACACAACCAGGAACAACCAGGACCACCCGTGCCAGCATCAAGGGACACTGGGCGGGAGGGCAGGGGATGAGGATCTGTGTGTCATCATGGTCACCGAGCCTCAGACCTCCCCCCCAGCCCACACTCAGGCCCGGGCTGGGCCCAGAGGGCAGTGAAAGGCAGGCTTCTGGCCTGCGGGGTCAGGATGGCCCCAGCCCCAGCCCCAGCCCCAGCCCCAGCAGTGTGTCAGCAGGAGGGCCAGAGAGTCCTCCCTCTTCATCATCGTCATCATCCACTTCAAAGAACGTCCTCTTCCTGCCCGGCCTGTGGAAGCAGGGCCTGCATGGGAAGCCCTCCGGACGCCCCCTGCTGGGGACGGGGGGCAGGGAGGGGCCTGCAACTCGATTGCCTGAAGTCAGGGAGACTTCTCAGAGGAAGCTTTACTTTAAGAAACAGGAGGTACCTGGCTCTGCTCACACGGAGCCATGTGGTCCCTGCAGGAGTGACGTTCAGAGACAGAAGGTGGAGGCCCACCCCGGCCGGGGCAGGGTGAGGGTGGGGAGTCGGTGTTTAGCTGAATGGGGTCTCCGTGTGGGAAGAGGGTGGTGGTGACGATTGTACAACAGTGTGAAAGTGCTAGTGCCACAAACTGCACACTCAGAAGTGGCTCAAATGTTAACTTTTAAGTTAGGTATATTTTACTACAAGTTAGAACATTGTTTTCATTGAAAAAAATAAAGAAATGAGCAGGAATTGGCAGGCAGAGCATGGGAAAGGAAGTCACCCACAATTGCGCAAGGGGAGAGCGTGTTCCCAAACTGCAGGGGCGAGAAGTGGGGGCTCGGGAGCCAGAGGGGGAGGAATTGCGGTGCTGACGGGGGTGGGGGGTGCGGGGGGGCAGGCAGGGCACCCGCGCCCCTGGCTCCTTCCTCACACTCGCCCATCAGCTCACCCCTCCGGCCGGCCTGAGACCCCGGCCCTCCCACGGGGTCCCACCAGATGAGACACTCCAGGCTCTCAAGGCCTCTTGGCCACTGTAACTCAGAGAGCCTTAGAGTCAGGCTTTCCCCGCTCAGTCCACAAGATTCGACCCAGAAGTTTGGGTCTGGCCCCGCTGACCCTCCCATCACCCTCCATGGAAAGTCAGAGTCAGGAGCCCTGTGTCCTGCCCTGTCCAGATGTGCTGTGTGACCCCAGGCAAATAGCCCCCCTCTCTGGGCTTTGACTACATACAGCCTCCTAGGACATGTGGCCTCCTGGGCTGTGGATCCCATGGCACACGCTCTATCAGAGGGTAGTAAGCACATTGTCAAGGGCCATGACCTGTGGGTGGGGCTTAGTTGGCAACAGGGCGGCGGCCATCACCCCCACAGCCAGCGGAGTCACTGGGCACCCACACTCACACGCTCCCAGAGCTATGCTCCTGCAGTGGCCTCCGGAATGCCAGGGCGGGGCCCGAGTGTGTCACCACCATCAGCACCTCCGTCGTCCTCGTCATCAGCACTGTTCTCTTCGTCACTGCCACCATCCCCATCCCCATCACCATCAACAAGTTCAAAGCATTTCCTCCTCTGCAGGGAGCCTCCTGTCCACCACAAGCTTGCTGTCTGCGTCCAGTGGGCGGGACAAGGAGAGCTTTCTGGACCCCCCGGGAAGGGGGCTGGAGGGAGGCTCTTACACCTTTTGTCCTTGACCTCCTCAGGGGTACAAGGGAGGGGAGGGGCCCACCTCACTGAGCTCCTGCTGTGTGATGAGCTTCTTACCCAGGGGGAAACTGAGGCTCAGAGAGGCCATGAGCACGAAGTGGGACGTACTCTGAAGTGTTTTGTTTTTAAAGATTTTATTTATTTATTTTTTAGAGAGGGCAAGGGAGGGAGAGAAACTTCAGTGTGTGGTTGCCTCTCCCATGGCTCCTACTGGGGACCCGGCCTGCAGCCCAGGCCTGTGCCCTGACGGGGAATCAAACCGACAATGCTTTGATTCAGAGCCTGTGTTTAATTCACTGAGCTCCACCAGCCAGGGCTGACTCTGAAGTGTTTGGGCCTTCCGATTACTGATCGATCTGCCTCTCGGTAAACAGAAAAGGCAAAGTCTGCCCCGTGACAGCAGCCCCTTCCCTGGCCCCAGGCGCTCGTGCCCCTGCCTGGTGACCCTTGTGCTGCGGAGCAGCTGCAGTGTGGTTAAGGGCCCGACTCGGGAGACTTCCTGCCAGGTTCAAAGCCAGCTGTGCCTCTTGTCGGCCGTATGACCTTGAACAAATCACTGACCCCTGAAGACCAGCGTTCTCCAGCCGCTACGTGGGGTGCTGTAGTATGAGCTCCCAGGCTGGTGTGCGGCTAAAGGGGACAGGACATGCAAAGCCCCAGAACAGAGCCCGGCACACAGCAGGTGCTCAATAAGTGTTGCCTAACAGAATTACCACTTCCCTGCCAGGCAAATGCCTCCTCCTCTTTCAGTGCCTTTCTGACCACCCCCTGCCCAGTCAGCTGCCCTCTCCCGGGTAGCCTTCCCCATCCCGGGAGGTGGGGGCCAGCCACCTCACTGCACTTCCTCGCCCAGACCATGCCCCTCCGGACAGCAGTGGGCCCTCCCTGGGTCTGCCGGTGGCTGGGTGAGTGAGTGTGCGTCCATTTCCTCCTCCCACTGCTGCCCGGCCTCCTCACCTCCCAGAACTTTGTGGAATCCTCCCTGACGCTCTGCTGTGCCATCTTGCAGCTCAGGCCCTGTGCCCTGTGACCCTAGATCCTCCCCAGCCCTCATCCCTCTGCCCTTCAAGCACAGGAGGAGCCCCCCCTCCACACACCCTACAACCTCTTCATCACCCCACACACCTCCTGGCCTCAGCCCCGCCCTCTGGCATCCTGGAGTCCTGACCCCCCCCACTCTCACTGGCTGTGTGACGCTGGGCAAGGCCCTGCCCCTCTTTGAGCCCCTGGACATCAGCTGTAAAAGGAAAAAGAGAGTCCACCCTCTGATGGATTCCTCTGAGGATTACATGGACCTGGGGGAAGTCTGTCAGCTGTAAAGGGAGGTGCAGCACGGAGACCTGTGTCAGTGGGAACCAGATGGGACCGGGTGGATGTGCAGTTCTGAGGAGCTCCAGGGTGTGGTCCCACTGTGGGTTTGTGGGAAACCCCTCCTCCAGTCTCAGGAGAACTAAGCGGAATATCCCAGCAAAGGGAGGGAGGCTAGTATCCTGTGGCCTCAGAATCGGAAGGCCCAGGGTCAGTTCAGTGGCGTCCACCCTGCCCTGACTTGAGCCCCTGCTCTGGGCCAAGGCCTGCACCAGGCACGGGGTGGGGTGGGGGCCCTGGTATATCTGCGGGTTCTGTCCCCAGAGAGCCCGGGGCTCGTTGGGGAACCAGTTCTGGAAGCCCTCTGCCGCCAACCCCCCCCCCCCGCCGAAGCGTGAACCAGAAGCAGGCGTGACCGCTGTGGAGTGGGCAGTGTCCTCTCGGGGTACCCAGGGGAGGCAGCCCCAGGGCTGGACTTGGGGGGCAGCTGCTGCGCAGAGCAAAGCTGAAGTGGGAGAGGTCGTCCTCCTCGAACTCCCTGGGAAGGTCTGGGAGAACTTCAGAGAGGAGGCAAATGCAGTCTTGAAAGAAATGGCCATAATTCAATCAGAAAATCGTCCTGTGAATTCAGTCAAAGAACCACTTAATTGAATTTCTTTCCAAATCCAGGCCTATTCGAAAAGCCAGGAGTGCCGCTGCCTGCTACATTTAAAGCACACTCCCAAGGGACCCAGCGCACGCCGGTGGAGTCCAGCCCCCGATAAACCAGCCCTGGCCGTGCTGGCCCTGACTGCTCGCTCGTTCCGTCGGCTTCTCCTCCTTTCTCTTCTTCTTCTCTTTTAAAATAAAGTGTAACTCAGGCAAACAATAGTCCACTCCGGTCAAATGACCAGCAGGTTCAGGGTGAAGAATGGGGGGTACCGGTTAAAGGAGAACTCTGTCGCCCCTGCTGGCTGGCTGAGGGTGGCACTTCAGGGTGACGGGGGGGGGGGCATGACCAGGGATACCAACCAGTTGTTGGCTGCCCCCCACCCCCAGCCTTGTGCACTCGGTGTGGGTGTGCCATCCTCCAGCTGGGCCTCGGTGTCTGAATCTGAAAGATGGGGAGCCACTGGGATGGTCAACTTGGGGGACCGAGGAGGGGGCCGCTTCGAGGGGGCCACCCACCCGCCCTCACCCCAGCCTTGTAGGAGAGGAAGCTGCAACTCTGTAATACAGACCCTTGAACATTTCATTTCATGTAATTTTTGGAAGGGACATATTTTCATGGGGATCAAAGTTCAAAAGTTACCAGAGGGGCAACAGTAACGGTCTCCCTCCCACGCCTCAGCCCCAGCCTCCCACATCCGGCCCTGGGGGAATCGGTCAGGACGCCAGCCTCTCCCTGCCGGCTGGAGGCGCACAGAACAGAAACGAGAAAAGACGGTGCTTGTTCTTCCTCCTCCCTGCCTTTCGTCATAAATAGCCACAAACTATATACTCTTCGATGAACCTTTTTTTAAAAAAGATTTTATTTATTTACTTTTAGAGAGAGAGTAAGGGAAGGAGAAAGAGAGGGAGAGAAACATCAATTGGTTGCCTTTTGCTTGCCCCCAACTGGGGACCTGGCCTGCAACCCAGGCATGTGCCCTGACCTGGAATGGAACCGGCGACCCTTTGGTTCTTGGGCCGGCCCTCAACCCGTGGAGCCGCAGCAGCCAGGGCTGGACCCTGTTTTCCTCCCCGCCAGATAGCATGACACGTCCATAGGTCTTTCCCGTTTGCACAGAGAGAGCTCCCTCCTTCGTGTGACTTCTCGATGGTCCATGGGATGGAGGTTCTGTGATCTGTTTTGTCTGCGCCTTGTTGACGGACATACTTATTTCCAACACACACACACACACACACACACACCGCATTTCCCAGGCCGTTTCCCACCGCACAGTGAACACCTGCATTGGAACTCCGAGGGCGAAGGCATGGGCCGTTACCACGTGGATGGACACAGCCACCACGCTCCTCAAGGGCCACCCTCACCTACTCTCCCGCGGGGGAAAGGTGCCACCTTCCGCAGGGCCTTGCCGTCTGGGTGTCACCGAAATTCTGTGCCTTTCCTCACCTGACAGGTGGGAGTGAAATCTCACCGTAGTTTTCATGTGCATTTTATTTAATTCTGGATGAGGTTGCCACCTTCACCTGAGCTCCGAAGGCCTTCGTATTTCCTTTTCTGTGAACAGCCTGTTCATATTCTTAATCATTTTTGTATTGCATTGTTGGCATTTTCTTGCTGGTTTCTAGGTGTTCTTTATATATTGCAGAAGGCATGATTTACAAAGACTTTTACTCAGAGACGTTCTATGCACACAGAGGCAAAGACACACACACTATATGCAGGCTCTTTGAGCTGGAGTTTGCTGCAGGTTCTTTTCACTCAGTGGTCCAGGTGTCTGCGGGGGATCCCTGTGGTCAGAATCTTCCAGCTGGACCTGGGGACCTGAGCGGGAGGCCTTTCTGGGGTAGGCCCTCCAGGTCCATGTCCACCTGCTGCTCAGGCCTACAAGGGCCGGGCCATATATGGGTGCAGCATCCAGGCCTCTCAGGGCTCACTGGCCTCTCGCCAGCGGACTCCCAGTCCAGTGCTCTTTGCACTCCCCCATCTGTGATAACGCCAGCGTATTCTCACCTGCACTGGGCCAAGACACACCCTCTCTCTCTGCCTCCTCCCCCAGGGCAGACATTTGTGAGTGTGTCCGTGGCGAGGAGCGGAGTCTTTGGCCACGGCTCAAACCACAGCTCAGGCCTCACTCACAGGGTGGGCGCGTTCCCCGCCCCTCACTGCCCACGGCCAACTCCCACACACACTGAGAGGCCAATCAGCAGCGACGCTGCCGCCTGTGGCCCCGCCCACCGGGAAGACTCTGTGGCCCCGCCCCGCTCTCTGGCGGTTCGGGTCACTTCCTCTCGGTCTAGATTTACGAGAGTGAGGACTGTGTCTTCCTATTCTCTGCCCTCCAGGGCCTCTTGATCTGAGTTACCAAATGGCTCATCAAGGGCAGGCCCCTTCCCCATTTTGTTTTGTTAGATTTTATCTATTTATTTCTAGAGAGAGGGGAAAGGAGGGAGAAAGAGAGGGAGAGAAACATCAGGTTGTTGTTGCACTTCTTGATTCATTCATTGGTTGATTCTCGTATGTGCCCTGACGAGGAATCGAACCCACAACCTTGGTGTGTCAGGGCAACGCTCTAAGCCAGGACCCCTTCACCATTTTGGGCCTTGGTTTCCTCATTTGAAAAGGAAGTTCAAACTCTAAAGCCAACCACAAAGGGTGTTGAGAAGATTGAATGAGTCACTTCATACAAAGCACTTAGCATAGTGCCAGACATGCACAAGGGCCTACTATGTGGCAGCTATTCATCAGTACTAACCCCGTGACCTTGGGCAAATCACCTGACCTGTCTTCTTCTAGCCCCAGTTTCCTTCCCTATAAACTGAAGGGTGAGATAGACTAGGTGCACTGTCATCAGTGGGTGCCAAACCACTGGGCCAAAGGCTGAGGGGAGCTTTGGACCAGAAGGATGAGGTTAGCACGTCAAGCCTGGTAACCTCGACGTCACTCACGGTGGAGCCACCCAGCTGCCCGGCTGCTGCCCTGACGCACCGGGAAGGACACCACATCATCGACGAGGTGCTCTTGATAAAATAACCGACTCCAAATCAAGACTCCCGCTTCCAGTCTGCCCCTAAGTGCCAGGTCCCAGGAACTACGGGGGACAGCGGCACGCGTTAAGAGACGCAAGGGGCACGCAGTCTGCCACCTCCAGACTGCGGGAAACTCTAGCGGGACCAGCCAGCCATAAAGAGGAATGAAGCTTCGATGCTTCTGCAGGACTGCACCTTGGAGGCATTTGCCCGAGTGAGGCTAGGCACCAGAGCCACGTACTTCGTGATCCCACTTACAGGAAAGATCTGGAACAGGCACAAGACAAAAGCAGACCAGGGGTCGCCAGGGGCTGGGGAGGGCAGAGATGGGGAGTGACTGCCAACAGGAATGGGGTTTCTCTGGGGGATGAAATAGTGTTAGGGAATCAGAGGGTAGTAGTGGCTGCAAAATCTTATGAATCTACAAAAAGCCACCGAGCTGTACACCCGAAAGGGTGTGTGAATTACACCTCGGTGACAGGGAGGGAGGAATTTAAAAGACACATCAACCAGACGTGATATGTGGGTCTTGCATGCTTGCTGGTTTCAACAAACCAACTCTAAAAAGACACTTTGGAGCCAAATTAGGGACACGTGAACACAGACTACAACTTAAATGATTTAATGAGAGAAATGGCATGATCTGGCTCTGTGTGGAAATGGTCTCGTGTGTGTGTGTGTGTGTGTGTGTGTGTGTGAACAAAGCCTGTAGCTATTAGATATAATTACTGAGGTATTTACAGGGCAAGTGAAATGGTCTCTGGAATTTCCTCTTTAGAAATGTGTGCGGGGTGATGGATACGATGAGAATGGAAAATATTGATACTTGTTGAAGATCAGTGATGGGTGTATGGGTTCATATACTATATTTTCTCTGCTTCTTTGTATTATTTTAGATTTCCACTATAGAAGATAAAACAATGAAGAGATTACCTTTTATTTTCTTCTTTGTCTTTTTTTTTACTCCTCCAGTTTTCTATAATAAGCGTATATTGCTTTTATAGTCATAAAACTATATTAAAGCTGTAAAATGCACTGACTAGGTTCAACTAGCTGACCTTCCAGCCTTGGAGCTTGGTCTCTGGGAAGCTCTGTCCTCCCTGGTCCCAGCAGCCTTAAAACCTCCGGGGTGGGAGGGAGGGGCTCCCCCTGGAGGAGGAGGGCATTGCTGAGGCTGAGGCTGCCTGGGGAGGGGTGCAGGGGTTGGGGGGCAGTCTTCACACCGCTCCTCCTCTTGAAGCCCAGACCCTCTCACCAGCTGCCTTTAGCCCAGCTGAGGCTGGTGTCCTTTTAGCCTGGTGGCTAGTCAGGAGGCTGTGAAAAGGCTCCCCTTGTCCTTGAAACAGAAACTATCTCTGACCCTTCCTACCAGTGTGCCCTTGGGGATCAAGCTTTCAGACCTTGGCTCCCTCCCCTGTAACAGGAGGAAAATAATCCTGACCTCAGAGCTATCGCAAGGGGCTCCTCCTAGATGATAGTAAGTGCTCAGTTAATGGGAACTTTATAAAAGCGATATAAGCCCATTAGACGAAAATGCGGGTAACACAGAGGGTAAAAAGCCTCATAGAACCCCCCATCCCCCCACCCCCACCCCCCACCGCCCAGAAATAACCACAGTGGCCACTTTCTTCCCAGGCTCTTTCTCTGCAAGAACTGTGTTTTGGGGGCATCAAGGCTGACAAGGAGATGTGACTTTGCGTGGTGACCGCCGGATACAGCACACAGATGACACATTACCGCCCGGCACACGTGAAACCCGGGTGCTTCTGTCAACCAATGTCACGCCAGTCGATTCCATAAGAACTTCAGAAAACGCGTGTTTTGCTTTTAAGCCCAGGTGTAGCCCCGCTGTCACTGCATACGCACATCCTGCTTGGGCTCCCCGAACAGTTCAGCATGTTTCCTCGTATCACTCCGTGCTGTTTGTAAACACCACTTTTAAAAGGTTGTGCAATATTCCCTTGTGTGTTTGTGCCGGTCGCCACCACTCCCCCGGCCTCCACTTCCTCCCCCCACCTCTCCCCCGCGCGGGGGGGGGGGGCGCTTTTAGACTAGTTCCAATTTTCACCATTTTAAAGAACTTCACGGTGAACACGTTTCCGAATTACTCCCTTGGGATGGATTTCCGGACATGCAAGTCCAGGGACCAATGGCGAGCACATTTTTAAAGCCCTTCGGTGGTTGGAACCTAACCGCCGTCGTAAAGAAGGGGTTTTTGCGCGCACACGCGCGCACACACACACACACACACAAACACACACACACACACAGCAGGCTGGCTTTTTCAATGCGTGTCTTCCCCGAATGGAAACAATCTCGGGCACTCCAAAGAAGGAACCGTTGCTGACTGTAGATGTCAGATGCTGGGGTCACACTTCTCAACCTCCGAGGGCTGGACTCACCCCAGTGGGCCACCCCCCGTCCGCCCCGACCCGTTTCCTTAGCCGGTGAGGTGGGACGTCGGTTACCGGGAGTGAGGCACAGCGCGGAAAACACTCGAGAACCAGAAGCTCCCTCCGTCCCTCCGGGACCTTTCCTAACCCCGGGGGATCTGGGCGCGGGATCCCCGAACCCAGCAGAACTATGTAAACTGGGGTGCAGGTGCGCTAGGGGCTGGTGGGATCCGCGCTCTTTCGCGGCTTCCCCAAGGCGCCCTCGCTCCAGAAGCGCAGGACCTCCCGGTGCAGCCCGGCCACCGCCGAGGGCGGCCTCGGAGGTTCCCTTCCGCAGGCACGGCTGATGGCTGGGGACCCGGGCCCGGCGGGCGTGCATGTCGGGTGAAGTGTCCCCAGCACCTCACCGGGTAAGCACGAGAACCTCGAACCCCCGCGGGGCAGGAAGCGGAGGCGTGGCCCGGAGCCCGTGGGCGGGGCCGGGTGGTGACGTCAGCGCGCCGCCCCCTCCGCGGCGTCTCTCCTCCTGGTGCGCAGCGCTCCGGCCGAGTCCTCACCTGGAGGGACAGGTGTGCGCATCTCGCATCTGAGGCTGAGGCTGACCGCGAGTGCCAGGTGAGCATCAGCAGGAGCCCCGTCCGGGGGCTGAGAGGAGGGTCCGGGGGGGTCCTCACTCGACAGAGAGAGGGAGCCTGGCTGGAGCGGGCTGGTCCAAGGGGAGCGCTGACGTGGGTCTGTGGGGGCGCTGGACGCTCCCCAGACTCCCACGCCGTCTCCTGCTGTCGTCACGTTGTCCTGAGAGCACTGGCTTTGGAGGGATTTGCAGGATGGGAAGCGAAAGAGGAAGAAAACAGCAGGGTTCCAGATCTTTCAACCACAAATGTGTCATTACGTTTTGCAGGGTATCTTTTCTTCGTTGTAAAAGTTCCACGCACTGACTGACTAGTTGGCAAGTGGAGGAAAGTAGGGGGGATCACCCCCGGCGCTTCCTTCCAGCCTCTGCTGTGCAGACCCATTTCAGCACAGCTTTATCGTGCCGCATTTACAATCGCGGGGGCTTGCTTTCCCCCTGGAGATGGTGTCATACGCATTTTCCCGTGTTGTTCTTAGTCATTTGTGTATGTGAGGTCATCGTGTTTAGTGGCTGCGTAAGGTTAATTTGAGGGACGGGCCCTAGCTGGGCAGCAGTCTCAACACTCGGAGGAGGGATTCGGGGTGCAGGCAGGGAGGTGTAACAGGAAAAACATGGGCTCCCGTCCCGGAGACCGCCTCCTCCGACAGTGGGATCCTGGGAGAGATCTCTGCTGTCTCTAACCACTGGTCCTCACATCTGGGAGGTGGCCGCACAGAGTTACCCCCCCTCCAGATGATGTGAGAAATAAGTGAGCTAATTTATATAGAAAGTCTTCTCCCTGCTCCCCGTGATTCTGGCAGAAAAGGGTTCTCCGTGTTTGTGATCTCGGTCTTCTCCCTGGTCACACTGGTTTCTAGTGACCTGTCCTGGGTGCTGGTCTCCCGCCGCAGGCCCGCTCCACGGGACAGGGTCTGCCACGGGGCCCGGCCCGGCCCTGGGCCCTGCGGCTGAAGTGGCGGTCACTGCACCTGCATTCAGGTGCCGGGCTCGGGGCTACGGGCTTCACGGACATCTCTGTCTTCTCCTCCCCTGAGGTGGGTGTTACTGCCTCCCCCATTTCTGAGATGGGGAAGCCGAGGTTTAGGAAGCTTCTGCTGACCCGTCCAGCCACACAGCCCAGAAGAAGCTGATTAAGGATCTGAACCCAGCTTGTTGAAGCAGGGCCTCCGCCACCGCTGCTCCTCAAGTGGGAACTCATTGCAGGGATCCTCAGACGCTGGTGCAAGCCTTCGTGGCACACCCCGTCTGTAACAACATTTGTAAGCATGCATTTTATATTCAAATGTGTATGTATATACACACATTATATATATTTGTTATCACTTAGGTATGAATGTTTTATCGTGCTAATGTATGCAGTATAAAAACATATATCAAAGTGGAATATTTGGAAGATTAAGATCGAAAACTAAAGAATACAAATTCGGATTTTCCCCCCACACCCAGTGGATCCCTTACTGAACTTCCTGGGTACAGCACCCACTTCGCTGACAGCTCCCTCAGTGATCGCCTAAACACCTGGATGCTTCCACAGTGAGAGGGCAGGCTCATGGTGTCCTGAAGGTCAAGGGGACACATTGAGTGGGGACCTCAGGTATGCGGGCAGGTCCCAGTTGGCACACACCGAGGAAGAGGCATACTAAGGTGCAGTGCCCAGGGCAGGGTGAGGCGCCAGGGTGGGTCTGGAAAGGTAACGTGGAGTCTGTCAGAGCCTCCACGAACATCAGGTCAGATTCTCTTAGACTTGCCCAGCATCGGTTTCTACCTGCACGACAGGTGGAGTGATCTCTGCTCGCAGGCTCGCTGTCGGATTAAACACCTGGTCCGCGGTCGGTGCCCGGTGCCGCACCCGGCACGCCGGTAAACGCACACTGGTGAGCTCTCTCAGTCCCCTTTCCGTGTGCGAAACTCAAAGTTGTTCTGAGCGAAGCCAGTGGGTCAGTCCCATGTTCAGGTGCTTGGGATTGGAGGCCCTGCCGGCCTCTGCCTCCCTCTTCAGCCATATCCCCTCGGGGTGCCACTCGACAGGTCTCCCCAGAGTGGCCCCTCACCCCAAATGTCTGCGGTTCCTACCCCAGCGTGTTCACTCAGGCCATTCCGCCCCAGCCTCCCGCCCTCCAACCTGCCCACCTTCAAACTCTGCCTCCCCCTGTCCTCCCCAGAGGCAGCTCCCCAGTTTCTCTGGGGGAGGGGCCTGGGGGCAGTCAGTTGGAAGGGGGCTCAGGGGCTTGTCTGGACGCTGTATTTGTGTAGAACCTCTTGTGAGGTTAAGAGACCCCAGTCACACATCCCCCAGGATGCCCTGGGGCAGAGGGAGAGGGGTGGCTTGCCACCCCTTGATGCCTTCACTGACCCCAGTTACCGTGGTCTGTCCGTGGCCCTTGCTGTCCAGCATGACCTTGTTAGCATGTTGGTCCGTGTGTGTGTGTGTGCGTGTGCGCGCGCGCGTGTGCACAGCCAGCCTCCCCACGTGGGTCATCGCCTCCTGGCCAGCAGGGTCCAGAGCGGGTCTCTCAGGCCCCTCACGGAGCTGGTGGCAGGAGGTGTTTGTGGACAGACACGTGACGTGGCGAGGAAGTGATGCAGGGCCCCAGCTATGCTGAGTGGAGAAGAGGTGCTGCGGGAATTGGGATCATTAGCCGTGGTAATCACCCTAATTCCCGCGGCCCCACTAATGACTGGCTGCGTCCTGGGAATGGCATTCTGTGGGTTCCCACAGGATGGAAGGAGCCAGTTCTGGGGAGAGTTGGCAATGGGGCACCCAGGAGGTGGTGCCCCAAAGAGAGGGCAGGTGCACGCAGAGGGGCAACAAGGTGACAGACTAAGTGGAAGGAGGGAAATGGTGGGCAGAGGAGGGTGCTGGAGGCAGGGTGATGTGGCCTTTAGGGGACGCTCGGGTGTTTTTAGTGCTCCCTAGGTCTGTGGGACACGTGATTGGCGTCCCCGCCTCCTCTGGGAGTCCATTTCCCCTGAGAAGACCAGCAGCGCAGGGAACGCTGAGCGAGGGGCTGCCCCTGTGGAGGGGAGGGGGCGAGAGCCCCCCCATCGTGAGCCTGTGAGACCCAGGGGTGGGGTGGGGAGGGGAGGAGCCATGGGCCTGTCCCAGCGGGATGGAAAGTGCCACCCCTGCCTCCACCCCCACGGCCACACACCCGCACAGATATCGTGGGGCGCTCCTTACCAACTGGGCACTCACAGGAGCACTTACCAGAGGGTTTCCTCTTAGAGCTTATGTTCAAGGACGTTAAAAATGAACAAGTTAGTGTTTTCAGCCTACAGTAAGTGCCGTGAAGGAAGCAGGGCGGGGCTCTCCAGGAATGGGGAACCGAGGGGAAGGGGGCCCAGGAGATGGTGTGGTCAGGGAAGGCCCCCGGGGGGAGGTGACTTTTGAGCTGTGGCTGGAACATGCCTAGGGGGCAGCCGTTCAGTGCAAGGGCCCTGAGGTGTGGTGAACTGGAAGAAGACCTGGAGGCAGCAGGGCTTGGGGTCGGCGTGAGGTCTGGGAGGCAGGGAGGAGCCCAATCACGG
Organism: Tonatia bakeri; assembly: GCA_004024845.1. Taxonomy (NCBI): domain Eukaryota; kingdom Metazoa; phylum Chordata; class Mammalia; order Chiroptera; family Phyllostomidae; genus Tonatia; species Tonatia bakeri. The sequence goes on along the minus strand of PVIA01009502.1, from coordinate 16,756 downwards.
CAGGGAAAGAGCGTGGACTCCATTCTGAGGACAGAGGGAGCCGCTGGAGCATTTTCAGAGGCCGAGAAATGTGACCTCACGGATGACAGACCTCTGTAGCATCCAAGTGCAGGAAGCAGGGGAGCGCCAGCTCGGCTGGAATACACTCGGGAAGCAGAGCTGATGGGAAGTGCGTGTGTTTTAAATATGGGGTTGGCGGTGGGGGGCGGACCCTTCCGTCCTGCCCCAGCCCAGACGTGTGGGACCTCAGGGTCTCTGTCAACCGAGTACCTGGATATGGAACGTACAGGCCAATTCCCCATCCAGTCCAGCCCCTAGTTTACAGATGTGGAGGTTGAAGAAAGAGCTTGGGAGGTCCCCTTGTCCAGGCCCCCAGAGAGGGGCTGTGAACCCTCCAAGTCCCTGCAGAGACTCAGTGGCTGAGCTAGCCCTCCAGGCCCCTGGTCCAGGCCTCTTGCTGCCCCACCCCTCGGCCTCTCTGCTGAAGATGGAGGAGGAGGGAGGACCCACCGCTGGGGAATGAGCTGACCAGCCCGGACGGTGTGGCGAAGTCACCCGGGGAAAGCCTGGATGACACGGATGGGGAATGGGGCACGGCCCTGGGGGCAGGCAGAGGGGGTGGGACATCATGGAAGGGGCTGGGGGCCCGGAGCTGAGGCCTTACTGGGCAGGGAGGAGGCTCCAGGGCTGGAGGACCTCCTGGACAAGTAGCAGCCGAGAAGAGGAAGGGCCCAGAGCAACTTCCTGCAGGGCCTCCTAGAGCCCAGACCACCGGGAAAGACAGAGGGTGGGCACGGCCAGCGGCATCCCTGGCCCGCACAGGTCTGTGCACCTCCAACCCACCGCACCTTGAAGGGGCTGGGGGGCTCCTCCGTGGGAAGGTGAAGCAAGGAAAGGAGAAGCTGGAGACACAGCCGGTGGTGCTAGAAGGACTCAAATCGGGCAGTCCAGATTTCACTCCCTGTCCGCTCCTCAGGCCAGTACTAGTATCAACACCTCTCACTCAGGGCTTCTCCTGGGCGAGGTTGTTTTGGGGGATGGCTCTCTCTATTACCCCCACTTACAAATGAGGATCAGAGAGTTTAAGGAGCTCTCCTGGGGTCACAGAGTTAAACAGTGGCAGAGCCAGCATGTGAAGGCAGCCTGTTAACCACGGGGGGCCGCTGTCTCGGGGTCCAGCTGTGACCTTGAGCGAGGCCACCTGGGTCTCCGTCTCCCTGCATGTCGGATGGTGGAGTTGGACTGAAGGAGCCCCACGGGCCCTGTGACTCTCGCCTCGGGCCCGGAGCTGCTTCTCCAGCAGAGGGGCTCAGGAGTCTGAGGGAGTGACTTGGGAACTTGTCTCAGAACTGTGTCCTGCACCAGCCTGGGGGACATGGCCAAGCGCAGCCTCGGTCAGGCCACTCCGTCCACTGGGAGTGGCTGCACGCGTCAGTGCAGGTACCGTGTCTTGTAGTGGTCCTGGCACACAGTAGGTGCTCAACAAAGTGACGGTTCTTAATGTCTGTCAGAGCGCGGAGGCTGCCCCCTCCCCGCCCACCCGTTCACGCGTTCGGCAGTGCTTGCTCACCGAGGCCTGTGTGCTGGGCGCCATGCTCAACACTGGTGACACGGTGGTGCCCCCAAATTGCATTAACACCCCTGCTTTCACGAAACTTATATTCTAGGGGGAGACCAAGACCCAGCCTCCCCACCAAATTCAAATGAGTACCATATGGAATATGCTAGACAGTGTGGTAAGTGCCAGGAAAAAAAACAGGCAGGGAGAGGGGGGAGGCAGTGCCCTGGGGGAGTTAGAATCTTGCACTGGGAGCACCATAGGGCTTCTCCATGGAGGTGACCTGAGAGGCAAGGCCGGGGGGGTGGTTGGGAAATGAGCACCCCCCAGGGTACCTGGGGGACAGGGCACCCAGCAGTGGGAACAGCCTGGGCTGAGGCCTCAGGGAGCAGGCCACGCAGGGCTGGCGTCAGGACCTGGTACGCAGTTGGTGAGGGGCCCACCTCGGAGACTCGGGTTGCAGAGCCCTGTGGTTTGGGAGGCCTGAAATCCCCGCCCCGTCACTGGCTTCATCTGTCACAGCCTCCCGACGTGGCAAGTCCAGGGCTGTCCTCAAGATCCCCAGCCCGGTGCTCCGGGCTGCCAAGGAAACAGGTGCAAAGGTCAGATTGGAAAGGTGCTAGGGACTCTTCTTCCTGACCCGGTGCGGAGGGGCCGAACACCAGGGCGGGGCCCCAGGTGAGCTGGGATGTCCCCAACACCTGCTGGGTTCCTACCGCATCTTCCAGGTGGGCGGTGGGTGCGTAGGGTGGGGGCTAGGGGAACTCCAGCTGGCCACGCTCTTGGCCTTCAAAGCTGGGAGTTGAGACCCAGAGAGAATCATGCAGAATCTAGTCTGGAGAGAAGTCAGGTCTGGAGAGAAGTCAGGCCCAGATGTCTTTTTAAAAAAAATTTATTTATTTTTAGAGAAAGGGGAAGGGAGGGAGAGAGGGAGAGAAACATCAATGTGTGGTTGCCTCTCGTGCGCCCCCAACAGCGGACCTGGCCCACAGCCCTGACTGGGAATCAAACCAGCAACCCTTTGGTTCTCAGGCCAGTGCTCAAGCCAGTGGGACACACCACCAGCCAGGGAGATTTCTGCGTCTTAATTCCTCAGCTGGCTTTTGTTTCTCCTTAGAGCTGAGCTGCAAAGCTCTCTTGAAGGTGTATGGGTTGGTCTTTAAGAGGTGTAGGAAGGCTGATAACTTGGGCCGTAACACAGCTCCTCGGGGGTGGGGTTTGGGAAACTCTTCCCGAGGCAGAAGGTGGGTGGGGACAGCAGAAGAGAGAGCTGGAGCAGGCCTCAGGGGGAGGAGTGAGTCTTAAAACTGGACAGCCCAGGGAACTGACCAGGATCTTGGGTTCAACCCCAGGTGGGTAGTGGCAGTGGCTACAAGTTGTGGAATGGAGAGGGGACATGTGACGAGACTGGGGGGTGGGGGGTGGGGGGAGCTGCTGGCTAACGTGTGCCCGTAGGTGGGCCTGTGATTCCCTCCTTGAAGACTGGAGCAGGATGTAGTCTGTGGTCGTCCGTCCGAGAGGATCCGCTGAGATAAACTCCTCTGCCCGTGCCGGGTGCTCTGTAGGTGCTGGAGAAGTACTAGCCCCTTCCGGACCCGGGAGGGCCCGTGACTGAGAAGGAGGACCCGGGTTGGAAGGTTGGGGTACTGAGGACAGGGTACGCAGGGGTGTACCCTGTCCCTGCTCAGTGTGCCAGGGGCTCTCGACCTCGGGCCCTGGCCTGGGCACAGTGTCTCCCTTTTGGGGGACGTGCGGCTTCAGCAGCGGCGGGGGGGGGCTGGCATTCCACAACCCCGGAAGCAGAGACCCAGGATCCAGCGTTAGCGAGGGTGGCGTGGAGGCAGACGGCAAAGGGAGGGGCACTGGCAGTGGAGTGGGGCGGCTGGCCTCTGGGACAGGGTCACACTCGGGGGCCTGCAGGTGATGAAGGGAGTCACAAATATGGGTAAAGCGAGCTGATGTGAGGAGACAAGATGGGACCCTTGGGCTGTGACCAGGGAGGGTGGGCGGCCGCTGCCCAGGCCAGCTGAGCGTGGTCGGGACCGGTGTGGGTTTAGGCCCAGAGTTGCTGGTTCTCCCAGTGCTTCAGGAAAAGTGGAGAGTGTGGACCTGTGATGTGAAATCTGTCTGTTTGAAAACACTGGGAACGTGGCTCAGTGGATTGAGTGCCGGCCTGTGAACCAAAGGGTCGGGGGTTCGATTTCCAGTCAGGGCACATGGCTGGGTTGTGGGCCAGGTCTGCAGTAGTGGGAGCATGAGAGGCAATCACACATTGATGTTTCTCTCCCTCCCTTCCTCTCTCTCTAAAAATGAATAAATAAAATCTTAAAAAAAAAAAAAAACATTGGGAATCAATTAACAAAACAAAAGAAATGACAGCAAACACCAGGCTGGCCAAGCAAGTCCACCACCTTGGCTGGTGCCCCGCCCCTTGCCCTGGCCAAGGTGGCACTGAGGGCAGGTCCCCAGGGGACCGCCGCAGGTCCTCCTGGGAGGCTTGTCCTCCGTTCTCCTGGTCTTGGGTGGGAGCTCCTCGCAGACTTGGCTTCCCCGGGGGGGGGGGGCCGGTGGGGAGGGACAGCGGGGAGAACAGAGCCATCTTGCTGTGCTGCCTTGGCCCTGGCAAAACCCTTCCCTCTCCGGGCCAGTTCCTACTCTCCGACAGACAGCCTGGTCCGTGGGGCTCCCACCAGTCTGGGCCTCGCATGACTAAGTCCCTCGGGCTCCGAGAAAGATGCGGTTATTGTGGAAGCGACTCTTCCCGGGAGCCGTGCTTCCGGGCGTGGGTAAAGCGCACTCGCACTTTGCGTGTCCAGCACAGCTGCTGTGTGAGTGGACCTGGACCTGGTCATAATTCGGAGCTTTGCAGCGACCAGGGTAAACACACCATTGTTTTAACACCGCTGCGCTGGAACCTCTCATGGCGACTCTGGAGGCCGGCAGGACACCTAAATTAATTCTCCCGGTGACCCCGCGAGGGAGGGTCCTTCCCGCACGCCCAGAACGCAGGGCCGGGACGCGGGCACTGGCGCCACGGCTGCGTGGGGCGCCCCTCGCCCCCCGGGGAGAAGGAGGGTAGGTCTGCGTCGGCCGTGTGCCCGTCCGTTTCAGCTGCAGGAAGAGAGCGGAGGGCGAAGGGGAAGGTCTTTGCCTTTGGTTTTCGGGGGGGGGGGGGAGCTGCGCCCTGGCCACCTCTCCGGACCTTTTGCCAGCGTCCTTCCATCTCGTCTGGTCCCGCTACTTCTTTCGCCCCCGAATGGGTCTGGCCTGCGGTGTCCGCAGCCCTCAGGGCCGGAAGTCGGAGTGCGCCCCAACTCCCTAAACCCTCTCCGTTCGCCGTAGCGCGTGTCCACCGCCTTCGGCGGGGCGCCGCCGGCTGCGAGAGGAAAGGAGACCCCGGCGGGCGGCGAGGGGGTGAGGAGGGCTTCGGGTCTAGAGCGCCCCAGCTTTGCGTGCGCCCCCCTGCCCACCCCGCGTTTCCGGGGTGTCAGTGTCCCGGCTCCCTGGCCCCCCCCAAGACAGACAGTTAGTGCTAGCCGCCCCCCCCCCCGCACGGCTGGGGGGCCGAGTTTCCCTGCTGTGGCCCCCCAGCGTCCCCGGAGCGGAGGGCGCGGGCCCTTTAAATCCTCCGGGGCGGCGGCGGGCCGGGGATGACATCAGCGGGCGGGCCCGGGGCTCAATGGGAGCCGGCGGGCGCGCGCCGGGCGGGAGCGCGAGCCGGCGGCGGGGGCGGGCGGGCTGGAGGGCCCGGCGGAGGGAGGCGGCGGCCGCGGCGGCGAGAGCCCAGAGCCAGACCCCGGCCGGGGCCGAGCGGAGCGGAGCGCGGCAGCAGCGGCGGCGGCTGGGCCGGGAGAGGCTGGCACGCCGGGCGGCTCCGCGAATCCTCCGGCATCCGGCCCGGCGGGCCGCCCCCGCTCGCGGCAGCCCCCGGAGCAGCGGCCGGGCACCGGCGCCTTCCCAGCGGGGTAAATATTGGGAGACCGGGGGCTCGTGGAGGGGCGCAAACCCGGGGGGAAACGGGGCTCCCCCCGCCTCTTTGTTTTTGCGCGAGAGAGAAGGGAGGGGAGGGCAGGGCAGGGCGGACACCCGCTCGTTAGCGCTCGGAAACCGGCGGGGGGAGGGGGGCAGTCCAGGCGCCGCCCGCTCGGCCCGGCGAGGACAAAGGCGCGGCTGAGGCCGAGGAGGAGGAGGAGGAGGAGGGTGACTATTATTTTGCGGGCTTGCAGGGGGGGAGCACCCCCCCCCGTCCGGCCTGCCTCCGCCTCCCCCAGCGTGGACCCTTCAAGGCCACTGCCCGCCCAGGTGGCCACCTAGGGCTCTGACTTGGGCGCGTTGAGGGTGGGGGTCCGGTGCGGGGGGCACCCGACACTGTGGACTCCGGCTTGTCCACCAGACCCCGGGCTTCTTTCTGTCTGTCTGTCCGTCTCACTGGACAGCCAGCAGCGCGTTCCCTTCTCTCCCGGCTCCGCGCTCCGGACCTGGGGGTCAGCCAGGCTGCACCCGCGGGTGGGATGGGGGCGCCTGGGAGCCCCGAGATGAGGGGTGTGTAGGCACCCAGCGCCGGTTCTGTTTTCCTTTGTGGAGAGAAAGGAAGGGGTGGGGGTTATTTGTCAGATCGGTTCCCCGTCTCTGCCTGTGAGAAATCCGTGTTTTGCAAGTCTCTGTGGAGCATAAAACTCTGTGCACCCGGCTGTCTCTGGAGAGAGGATTCCCAGGCTCCTCTGCACACCCAAACTCCAAACGGGGTGGGCCCCTCCCCAACTTCCCTTTAGCTTGCTTGCATATTTTATTCTCGGCGCAGCCTCCCTCAGGGAGAAGAAGGGGATCCAGAGTATCTAAGTTGCACCCCCAAAGTCTGTGTTTGGGGCTCCTTTGCTTCCTGTCTAGGATGTTTCCAATTTCTGTTTTACTGGTCCAGGGACCAGGGCCCTGGCGGGGGCAGGGGTGGGCCCCAGGGTGTAAGAAACTTCCCTGAGCCGGGTGCTTGGTAGTTTGTGGAATTGTAACTAACTGAAACTCCTTCCTTTTAAATCGTTTGTTTCCCCCGCCCCTGCCCCCCATGAGAGAAGCAGCAAAGAACTGGAGAGCCTCTCCCGTTCCGACTCAGCCCTCTCCCGGAGGCCTCTGGGGCGGTGGCACTGGGCCCCGGGCTCTGCCCAGGGTCTGCGCGGCCAGCGCAGAGCGGACCCTCCTGCAGGGTCCGAGGTTCGCACTTCTCTCCTCCCTTCCCTGCCGGCGGCCCGGGGAGTGGGGAGGGGCTGGGGGTCCCCAGTGTATTTATGTAAGACACGCAGACGGAGGGCACGGGTATTTATGTAACCCGGCGTGGGTATTTATGTAATATAGGATGCGGGTGTATTTAGGTGCCTTTCTGAACCTGCGGCGTCCCCGGCTGCCGCGTGTGGTGTCTGAATTGGCGTCGGCGGGGCACAGGCCCGGGAGGGGTGTTTGTGTGTGTGTGTGTGTGTGTACACACCCGAGTCTCCCCTCCCCGCCCCCCCCAGCGGGGCTCCTGGTGTGCTCCTGCTTCCCTTCTCGTTCTGAGTGTGCGCGGGGTGGTGGGGATGCGGGGTGCGTGGCATGTGGGTTTCCTGCGATTGTGGAGCGTGTGCAGCTGGCAGCCCTGGCACCTCAGCTGGGGCCGGCCAGGCGTGGACGCAGAGGCCCTTGGTAAAGAGCCCAGAGTTTGGCCAGCCCCGGAGTGGAGGCTGCTTCCTTGTGGCCACTGGGGAAGGGCTGGTGGCGGCTCCTGGGGCGCCAGGTGCTGGGGCTGATGTCGCCCCTGGGCAGGAGTTCCTGGCGCCTTGCCTCTGCCTTGGAGGGTTCCAGCCCGACCATCTGCGGCCTGGACCTCTCTCGTCTCCCTTCCCCCGTGCGGCTGGCTTTGGGGGCTAGCACTTGGCGTGGGGAAGGGGCAGAGCCTCTGTGCCTGGCATAGCTCCTCTTTGCCCATCGGTGCTGGCATGAAATGAGTCCTTGCTTATGAGGGTGCAAGGCCGCCAGGTGGGGAGGCCAGAACTTTGTATGGGTTGCAGGTGAGGAGACTGCCGCTGACTTGGTGGGGTGGGTTGGGGTGCGGTGAGGTGGGGTGGGGTGCGCAGGGGGCATGGCCTCTCTGGGCCTGAGCTTCCAGTCTGCAGACGAAGGCCCCCCCGATAGTCTTCTATGGTGGCCCTCTTGTAGGCACTCCGAGATCGGAGGGGTCCCTCACCCCTCTCCCAGTGTCATAGTCCAGAGCCCCCTCTCCCCCCACAGTAGGAGCATCACCCCCCACCAAGGAGTTCCCTCTTCTGCTGGCCAGGACCCAGTGCCCAGGCCTTTGCCCCAGGCCAGAGCAGAGGGGTCTCTACCAGGGACCCTGATGTCCCACAGGCTTGGGGCACAGGACGTAGGGAAGCTGTTCAGATCAGCACTCCTTGCCCCCCCCCCACCCCCCATAGGAGCTCAGAAGCTGGGGCCAAGAACTTGGCTTTGGTCCCTTCGCTTGTTCAGCGGCCCTATTAGAAGACCCTCCTGAGGGTTCTGGGCCCGAAGGAGTCCAGTCAGCCCCAAATGGTGCGTCCGAAGAAGTGTGTCCAGGGCAGCCTGTGTGAGGTTCTTGGTGTCATGAGGTCGAGAGGACGAGACGGCGCCGCTTGCAGGCACCCCACAAACGGGCGCAGTCTGGTTTCTGGGGAGAGTGGACCAGGCCGCGGAGGCCTGGCCTCTGCTTCTTGGCACCGGAAGCCCGGGGTGGGGTTGGGGCCACGGCGACTCAGTAATTTCCGAGTCCAAAGGAGCTGAGGAGTTTCTTAGGGGCCTTCTGTTCAGCTAGTTCTCCCCTCCCTGGAGGCGGAACTTGCTGGTGGTCGCCATGGTAGCACCCCCAGGATGTCGGCTCCTGCATGCCGCTGCCCCATCACCCCTCTGTCCTTGATTCCCCTTTTAGGGGCCATTGTGACTGGCCTGCCCCCGAGAGGCTCCTATTAGAGGGTCCCAAATGGGGGTCCCCCAAAGTTTCCCCCCAGGCCTTGTCTCCATTTTGCTCTGAGCCTGCCTCAGCCATTGCTCAAATGTGGAGGCTCTCGGGCCACCTGATGATGCCTGGTTTCCCTCAGGCCAGGCGAGGCTGGTGCCCTTCCTGGACAGTGGCAGGGAGAATGCTGGTCTCCTAGTTCCTGTGGCTTTGGCTGGCCTTATCGGGGGAGGGATGGGGCCCGCTCCCCGCTTCTCTGACCCCCGTGTTTCTGCTTCCCTCCGCAGTGAGAGCGAACCATGGAGCTGCGTGTGGGGAATAAGTACCGCCTGGGCCGGAAGATCGGGAGTGGGTCCTTTGGAGACATCTACCTGGGTGAGTGGGCTTGGCTCCAGCTCGGTGGCTCTGGAGCCCCTGGGACAACTCTGGGGACGAGGAGGAGGGAAGGTGCCAGGGTTTCAGGCTGTGAACCTGGCACTTGGTCCTGGAGCTGCGGTGGCACGTTTTAGTCATTTTGTCCCCAGGGCCGTGCCTGGTGGGGGTGGACACGGCGGGTTGGGGTGAGACAGGCCGAGGGGCTCCTTGCGCAGACAGGGCGGGGTTCCTGCTTGCTGCAGGCCGGGCAGGGGAGCATATTTTTAGCTCTGGTTCCAGCTGTGGATGCCCTCGGTCTCTCGCCGGGCGTGGGAAACCCCAGGCTGGGAGAGGCCCCCATGTCTCGTCTCCTGGGAGGCTGCCTACTGCCCGCTCCAGCTCGGGCCCCCCTCCCCCCATGGTCAGGCCCCCTCCCTGCAGGCCGGCCTCCTGGAATTCAGCCCAGGCAGGCTTGGGAATGACACAGGCCCCGCCAGCAGCCTCGGGGGAGGCCGGGGTCTTCACTTGTGGGATCTCTCCCTCTCCGGACGTGCTTCCTGTTCAGAGTCCGAGTCTGCACTCATTTCGTCATTTTAAACAAATTGCTGACCTCTCCTCCTACCCTTGCCTGGGAGGGATAAGAGACTCCTGCCTTCGAACGCTACTTCTGGCCTCCCAAGGGGCAGGGTCGTGGGGGGCCGAGGGGGCGCGCCCGTTCTCTGCGCACGTGCTCCGTGCCGAGCGGGACCCGTGTCACAGCAGCCTCTGGGGACGGCCCTGCACTGTCCCCATGTCACACACCCAGAAACAGGAGCAGCGTGGTCAGGTCAGCCCCCCAGGTCTCTCTCAAAAACTAGGAAAGGCAGCCCTTACGCCTCCAGCCCTCTGCGTGAGTGACACGTCAGGCGCAGAAGATGGTACGTGGGAAGGGGACATCAGGCAGACCTAGGCTCCAGGCCTGGCTGTGCGTCGCTGCTCGGGGCCTCAGTGTCCCCTTCTGAGAAGTGGGAGTGATGATGATGTCTGGCTGACCAGGGCTGTCGTGAGGCAGAAGTGACGCGGCGCATGGCCTGGGAAAGCATCTTAAACAGTGGAGCGCACTGCCCGGCGCCCAGTAGCTCCCCCTCCTGGAAGTGCCGAGGGAGCTCAGAGCGGAAGGAAGGAGTGGTGCAGGCTGGAGTGGTTTCGGAGGTTTGTCTGAGACGCCCAGCTCCTCCAGGGGCAGCGGGTGCTGGGGTGCTTCTGCCCTCTGTCCCGGTGCCCAGCCTGCAGCTTGCCCAGAGTGGGCATTGAGTGAAGCCGCTCGACAGAAGAGCGAGGAGATGGCCGTCACCTGCCTCGAAGGCGTGGGGAGCTGCTGCACTTCGGGCAGGGCAGGAGGAGGCTGGGATTTGGGGGCAGGTCCTGGTTCAGGGCCCCTGGTCCACCCCTCATTTGCTGTGTATCCGGGACAGGTCACTTTCTCTGAGCCTCAGTGTCCCCATCTGTGATGCTCGTGCCGTGTCCTTCCCATTTGTGTGATTCGGCTGCACATGAAGGGCCCTCTTGTCCTCTTGTTCAGACGGAAGCCTCGAACCGAGGGGCCTGCAGAGGCAACTTTTGGCACAGACACACACCTGCTCCCAGACGACGCCCACCCAGTGCGGGGCCTTCTTTTGATTAAAGGGGAACTGAGGCCCAGAGAGGGGGAAGGGTAGGCGAGGGTCCCCGGTCTGGGTGGTGGCACCTCCGTGGGGGCAGGACTTCCTGTTTATTTAAATAGTTTGTTTCAAACGCTGGGGCCAGAGGCGACCCTGTTATACGGGCTCCAGAGTAAACTCGACCAGAGTTTGGGCGCCGGCATTTCTGTCACTGGCTACGTGCCCTTGAGCAGGCAAGGGCCTCTGCCCGCCTTGGCTTTCCCTTCTGTAAAATGGGGGCATGCAGCCCCCCCCCGGGGGGTGAGAAGTGTGACAGCATAGTGTGCAAAACCCTGCACACGCTTGGCCCGGCAGTGGTGCCTCTCTGGTTGCGTCCCCCCGGCCCCTCCCTCGGCCTCAGCTGGGATTTGCTGCTGGGCCTTCTCGGGGCAGGGGGGTGGGGGCAGGAGGGAGCCCGTTCCCCCCGGCTGTCTGGTCTCCGCCAGGTGCGGGGGCCCTGGGGCCCTGCTCTGAAACAGCAGCCCGCCAACTCCTTCCTGGGCCCCAGCCTTGCTGGCATGGGCGCGGCGCTGCTGGTAGGGCTCCCTGGCTGGCCTCGCTGCCTCCCTTTGTTCGGAGCTCCGGCCACGCTCTTGTCGCCAGGGCCAGGGCCTGACTCCAGATGGCCTCTGCAGGTGGGGCTGGGTGCAGCCTCCAGGCCCCGCTTTCCAGGATCGGCTAGAGGCAAAGACACCGTCGACTCGGCCTCCAGGCCCACAGCTCCCCTTCGGGCCGGTTCCCCGGCTCCTGGCAGCATCGTGAGGGGACATCAGGAGAGGGGGGCCAGCTCTGTCAGGGCCTCACGTTGGCTGCTCGAGGTCCAGGGCTGGCCAGGCCTGCGTCCACTCTGCCAGCTACTGGCCGTGTGCCCTCAGAACTCTGGGTCTTTTAGTCTCTGGCCCTTGGTTCTAAATGGGGAGGCAGTGGTGCTCCTGCCAGGAGGTTATGGGGGTGCTTGGTCCTGCACCTCGAGTCCAGCCTGTTCCTTGGTTGTATCTGTGTATCCGAGCAGGCCCATGTGTGCAGCTGGCCGCCCCTCCCCACCCAGAACTTCCCAAGGCCCCAGACCCTCCAGGGCTGGCCAGGTCCAAGGCCTTCTCTGTGTCCAAGTTTGTTTTCCAGACCGATCTGTGCCCCCCGCAGGGTCCCCGTGTCTCACCGCCAGCCGCCTCTGCCACCCGCACCCTGGCATTTCCCGCTGAGTCAGTGAGCCTCGGTCCCTCCCACGGGCGGCGGCTGAGCCCTGCCAGGCAGGGCCGTGGCGGCCGGCCCCGGGCTCCGTGAGTGTGTCTGTTGCTTGAATGAATGAGATGCCAGGGGATTGGAACACAGAGCAAAGCAGGGGCTTCGGGGTGTAGTTTCAAATCCTGGCTCTGTTGCAGCCAGTTCTGTGTGACCTCAGGCCAGCTAGTTAACCTCTCTGAGCCTCAGCTCAGCAGTTGTGAGAACTAAGGGAGACAGAGAAAAGACTGGCAGCTTCTTGCTAGGAATCCGAGGCTGCAGCAGCAGGGCTCGGTGGTGGCGGGACCCCACCGCAGGAGGCAGCTGGGACCGGTTTCCAGCACTTGGTGGGAGTCGAAAGATTGCCTAACAGCTGGGCCCTTGTCCCGGAGAAGTTGTGTGGCATTTGACCTTTGGTGTTTCAGTCTCTGCAAACACTAGTACTTGCAGGATGGTGTCAAGAGCTCGGGGAGTGAGGGCTCCTTCCCTCCGCCGCCCATCTCCGTGAGGGCACCCCCCCCCCCCCGCCCAGCACCTCTCCTCCCCGTGCACACCTGCTGGATCCTGAGGGCTGAAGGCACTGCCCCCGCCTGGGTGGGGCCGCCATCAGCTCGCCTGCACCCTGGCCTCGGCCTCGGGTCTCCCTCTGGTCCTCTCCAGCCTTTGCACTAGTGGGTCTTAGGGGAGGAGGGAATTTTGTCCCATGGGGGACATTTGACAAGATCTGGAGACATTTTGGGTGGTTTCTACTCAAGGAAGGGGGGGCACAGCCATCAGCTAGTGGGTAGAGGTCAGGGATGCTGCCCCGCACTCTGCAGGGCTTGGGGCAGTCCCCACAGCAGACTCCGTGGGGTGGAGGCTGAGGAACCCTGCGGTCAGGCGTCAGCCCTTGACCCCTGGAGTCTCGGGCCAGAGGCCAGGGTCTTCGCTCAGCGGTTGAGGCCCAGTTTCTCCCCTGCTCCCCCTTTCATTATCATCTTCAGCTATAATTTGGGGTTCTCTGCACCCCGTCCCATCCGGCCTTTGCACGTGCTGTGGGCCGTCTGGCGAGGTCCTGATCAGGCAGCAGGAGCCCTTGCATCCTTCCGTCCGGGGGCGCCCACCCCCCACCGTACGCCCTTCCCCGAGTCCTTTCCATCCACTGTCTGTCCCACACGTGCCTGGGGCGCTCAGGCTTGTCACAGAAGCCCAGGGGTTGCCACTGGTTGTCCAACCTACTGTTTCTTGAGCACTGTACAGTATGCCAGGCACGTGGCTAAGCCGGCTGACACTTCAGAAGACCTTGATGAGCTGAGTACGGTCACCCCAGTTTATAGGCGGGGTGCCTGGATAGGAGGCAGTCGAGTCGGGGTTTGGGCTCTGGAGCCCGCAGCCCTAACCACTGTGCTCTCCTGCTCTCATGCGCCTGGGAGAGTGGCAGGGCCAGCCCCAGGGATTGCAGTGAGCCTGGCCTCCCCACCCTGCCACATCTGCGCGGCCCCTGGAAACAAGCACGGCCCCTCCCAGCCAGGAGTGGTGATGTGTCCGAGCGCCATGTCGTTTGCCAAGCACTTTCTGTCCTGTTGCTCCCTGGACATAGTAATCTACTTTATTTTCTTAATCTGAGTTTCATTTCATGTGGCTCAGAAATGAAAACACATGAAACCAAAAGCCCAAACACAAAAACAAGTTACGTGAAAGAAGCCAGCACAAAAGACCACATATTGCACGATTCCATTGCTGCGGAAGGTCCAGAATTAGGCCGTCCCTGGAGACAGAAGGGAAATGAGTGGTTGCCTGGAGCTGGGGGTTCGGGCGGAGATGCAGCGTGGCGGACTGCAGAGGGGTATGGGTTCCTGGGGGTGATGAAAATGTTCTAAAATTGACTGTGGTGTTGGTTGCACAATCTTGTGAATAGACTAAAAACCACTGAATTGGATACATCAAAGGAGTAATGGTGTAGGACGTGAATTACATCTCCATAAAGGTGCAGAAAGAAATGAGAGCGTGTAACGCAGTATCCAGCGAGATGCCCTCCCTTCCCCAGTATCCAGCGAGATGCCCTCCCTTCCCCGCCCACCCCAGGGGTCCAGCGATGCCGGGTTCCCATGCTTCTTTGCAGTGTTTCTTCATGCAGCTGCAACCACACAGGGATACATATTATTTCCCCACCTTTTCTTTTTCTTTTTTTAAACTGAAAAGAGCATGTAGGATACATAGTGTCTTGTACTTTGCTTTTTCACTTCCTGCATCTTTGGGACCTTTCCACTTCTGCACAGAGAGCTTCCTCATTCTCTTGCCATTGTATTCCAAGTTATGGACGGGCCGTTCTTTATTTAACCAGTCCCCAGAATGATGGACGTTTGGGTCGTTTCCAAGCTTTTGCTGTTGCAAACAGCCTACAGCGGACAGCCTGCTCCGGGCCTTGCATTCCCAGGGTGCCCAGTGGACTCCAAAGTGGGAGCTGGGTGGTGCCAGTGCAGCCCCTGCTGGGATTTACGGGTTCATGCTTGGACCCCCTGGGGAGAAATGCCCACCGCCCCACAGGTCTCAGCAGACATGGGCGTTGTCTTGTGGGGATGGATGGGGGGCTTTTGCCAGTCGTAGGTGGAAAAGGGTCTTTCAGGATCGTTCTGTATATTTCTTACAAGGAGGTAGAGCATCTTTTCGTAGGAGTAAGCCGTTTTATATTCATATTTTTTTCCTCTCTGGGGGGGTCTGTTCAAATCCTGTGCCTGTTTGCCTTTGGGTCTGTGGTCTTCTGCCCCCCTGCTGAGCTGTGGGAGCTGGTCATCCTGCAGCAGCGAGCGGGCAGTACAATAGCAGCTCTTTGCTGCTGAGTTGAGTTGCAGTATGTGCTTCTTGGGACTTGACTTCGGGTGTTTTTGCCCCGGAGAAGGGGTTCCTCTTTTGGAGGCGAGGAAGCCATTTTTATTTCAATGGCTTGCGGATTTGAAGTCGGATGACAAGAGCGCCTACCCCAAAGTTAAGAGGCACTTTTCCCTTCTTCTAACATTGCATTATTTTATTTTTTGTAAATGCTCATTGTTTCATTTTTTATTAAACGTTAAGTAAATACGAAGGAACACATATAGAATGTGTGCGTGGTGTCAGGCACCCCCCACCACGCAGCCGGAGGTGGGCCTGCCTGTCACCGTGAACAGACCCCAGGGCCCCCACGGGGCACCCTGTCCTCTGCTGCCCCCTCACAGAGGTGGTCGCTGGTGACATTTTAAACTGCTCTCTGTTGTGAAGGACGTATCACACGTTTGTGTCCCTGAACTGTGTACATCCTGGTGCTGCACGTTTTGAAATTGAGACAAATAGAAATGTGCTCGCATTCTGGTCTCTTCCCCTTTTCGAAAAACGGAGGTGAACTTTACCCGACACAAAACTAACCACTTTTAAAGTGTACAATTTCGTGCCATGTAGTACCTTCCCAGCGCTGTGCAGCCGCCACCCGAACCTGGTCCCAAAACATTCTTGTCACCCCAAAGAAAACCTTGTGCCTCTTAAGCAGGCGGACTCCCTGTCACCCCCTCCCCAGCCCCTGGCACCCGCCAGCCTGCTCTTTCTCCCCTGGTTTGCCTCTTCTGCACATTCCTACAGGGGAACCATGCAATATTTTGTCCTGTTGTGTCTGACTTGTTCACTTAGCATCATGTTTTTAAGGTTCATCAGTGTTGTGGCTGAAAGTATTAGTACTTCATTTCTCTTCGTGGCTGAGTAATATTCCACTGCATGAATAGAGAGTTCTTTTACTTACACATCCATTGACGGACTTTTGGGTTGTCACACCCTTTTTGCTCTTGTGAACGGGGCCGCTCCTTGCTCGCTTGCACTCGACGTCAAGGCTTGCAGGGGCCACCTGGGTGCTGCACACAGCTCTCGTCCACCCCTTGTCGTGGCGTCCCTGTGTATGACCGCGTCACCATTCAGCCACTCTTCTGCTGTTCGACCCTTGGGGCATCAGCACTGTGTCCACTTTCACCATGTCCTCCTGGGGCTCCCATTTCTGAAGAGCATGTACTCGGGGGTCGGCTGGCTTGATCCTGCATGTTTAATTTACCTGGATAAATGCCAACCTTGTGTCCAGAGTGGCTGTGCCAACTTACACCCCATGTTTTTTTAAGATACAGCCTTGTGGTCTGCACGGGCTTCTCCTGGTGTGGGGTGTGGGCCCTGACGGCCAGCCGATGGTTGCCGGGACACTGGGTGCACGGCCCTATCCTTTCCCCAGTTCGAGGTGCCAGCGGCACCCTCATCTGCATTCTCCCAGTGGCCGTGTCCCCAGACTGGTAGCATTGTCTGTGCATGGGCCAGTCCTCACTGCTTTGGTCACAGTGGATCCGGTCTCGGCCGGCCCAAGTGGGGTCGGCCCCTCAGCTGAGTCCCCAGCCCTCCCACTCTGCCCGCCATCCTAGCTACGGGAGCTGAGGCAAGGTGCTGTTGGGTTTGATTTTCTGTGTCCGAGCCTCGCCCTGCCCCATTCTCTCCTCTGCAGCCCGGTGGTACCCCACTGGCCTCGCCTCTCTGCAGCTGAGTGGCCCTCACCCTCCAGGAAAAGTTCCCCTTAGGTGGTCTGTGAGCCTTTTGTAGCCCCGCCTGTCCCCCACTTGAATCGGGCGTTTATGCTGCAGCAGCCTGTGGTTCTGTGATTCACTGCTCATTCCTCACCCCCTCCCCCTTGCACGGGTTGCAGTCATGCTCGCCCCTCCCGCCCAAGCTGGGGGGTGCCCCTCAGCACCCTTAGGGCTGCCCGCCCAGCCAAGGGACCCTGACCCCTGCTTCCCCCACCCCTGGCAGGTGCCAACATCGCTTCTGGGGAAGAAGTTGCCATCAAACTCGAATGCGTGAAAACGAAGCACCCCCAGCTGCACATCGAGAGCAAGTTCTACAAGATGATGCAGGGGGGAGGTGCGGGCCTGGGGGTACGGGGGGGGGGGGGGGGGGGGGGGGGGGGGGGGGGGGGGGGGGGGGGGGGGGGGGGGGGGGGGGGGGGGGGGGGGG
>PVIA01009501.1:0-60630 GCA_004024845.1 Tonatia bakeri | reverse complement strand
GAATAGTATGGGAAATGTAGAAGCTAAAGAACTTCTGACACATGGACATGAACTAAAGAGGGGATATGTGGGTGGGTGGGGGTGGGCAGGGTGGAGGGGAGTGAAGGGGGAAAATGGGACAACTATAACAGCATAATCAATAAAATTTAAAAAAGGAAAGAAAAAAAAATTAAAAAAAAACAATGCACCAAAGGGTTTTTGCAAGCGTATCTGTTTCCTGAAGGGTGTTCAAGGACAAGACTGGAGGAGCAGAGAAGGTGGGGTTGATGGTGAGGAGGGACAATGGGTGGTGCCCAGACCTAGGGCAGGCATGGTCAGTGAATGCCTACAGGGCACAAACTCCATGACAGTCTCAACAGTCTCAAGAAAGAGAGGAGACTTATGCCTCCCAAGTGAAGACAAGCTGGGCAGTTATCAACTAAGTTTATGAAAAAGAACAAAGGTTTATGACACAACATACGAATGAGAACAAATTGATGTCTTCCTAGTGTAACCCTAGTTCTAAAGGAACAAGAAAGGAAGGTTTGAGAGGCTAAGAAGAAAATAAACTTGGAGACCTTTGTGAAGGAGGTAAATGTAGGGCTTAGTTTTGACAGGGGGGAAGCCATATGCTACATGAGAAAGCAGGTTCTAGGTACACCTCTACCCTGATAGTACAGAGGACTTGCTTGCCACAGCGTGAGATGTGGTGGAAGGGACAGGCAGGGAGAGCTGTGCTGATAAGGAACTGAATAAGGAAAGGATGAGCCTTGCAAAGACTGCAGACATTTCAGTGAGAGTTTATAAGGGAAATACTAGGAAGAGTATTCTTCATTTAACGAATATATATGGAGCATCTTCTATGGGATAGGCACTATGTTAGACGCTTGGGATACAGCAGTAAACAAAACAGGTACAATCTTTGCCCTCACGAACTTTACAGTCTAGGCACTACACATTCATTAAACAACCCAAATCATAAGCTGTGATGGGTACTTTAAAAAGGCAGCAGAGAGCGCTGGGGGAAGCTATGAGGGAGGCCAGGAGAAATCTTGTTTGAGGACTAGGGAGGCTTCCCATTGGTGAACAAATGCAGAAGTATTTAGAAGAATCAATTAATAGATCTTGGCCATTGATTGGAATGGGAAACAAGGAGATAGACATCAGAGGAGTTTCCCAGGTTTCTGGCTTGTGCAGCTGATACCAATTACTGAGACAGGAAATAGTAGTGGGACACACACACACACACACACACACACACACTCCCACTCCCAGTCAGGAGTTGAGAGAACGATTAACTAATTATTTAATTCTTCTGTCTCTTCCACAGTCTCCTCTTCTTTCAATTTTTCTAGGAGCAGACAAGAAAGAAGTTCAAACTTACGGAGTTTGAAATGTGTGTAGGGGGTGTTAGTGGTAAAGGGGACAATGCTTGGTGGTGGCAGAGGATCTGACTTTGGGTGGTGGTACACTTGAAACCTATACGACCCTATTAGCCAAGGTCACCCCAGTACATTTAATATTAATTAATTAGTTAATTTAAAAAAGATACGTTTGCACAAATGCAAAAAAAAATAAAGAAAGAAACTTATGGATGGCATTCTGAAGTTATTTCTACTTGGTCTAAAAAATATGAGATAAAATGAATACCCTACTACTAATGGCAATATTATTCTACTTTACCCTTAGCTTTGATCTTTGGCTAATTATTGGAGTGCCTTAAAAATTGCACTTCAAGCTTATCTATTGCCAAAATAAGTTCCCAGACTGATGCACCTCTCATGGGATTGTTCATTGTTGTTGATTAAAAAGATGCAAATAATCTCTATTATAGTTGAAATTAAACATTATTTTAGTCACAACCATATAAATATATGTACACAATGTGACACACTGTACAAAATTGTCAGCCCTCCTCCACCCATCCCGATCCATGCTCCCTACCTCCTAAGTGTGTCAGCTTTAGAAGAACCCCAGCTCGGACAACTGGGTGTACCCGCTAAGTGATGCTGTGCCCCCCAGATGGTCTACTTGAACAGGAGTATGGGCAGGGTGTGGGCAAGACCCACTTCAGAGTCACACAAAAGGATGACTTTAACATTTGAACCCAAATCTAAATCCAGTTGTTATAAATTCCTCAGCTTATTAGATAAATATTGCACTAAAGTAAAAAATACAGCCTCCTCAAAATGCATTTCCTTAAAAGAAAAAAACTTGATTTAATCATTTGTGATTTCCGAAGAAAAATGAGAATCTTTGCACTACTGAGACTTTTCACTTGAAAATAAGTGTGTGACTATATTTCATGATAAAAGCACAAATGAAGGCAACTGAAGCCTCTAATTCTACTCTGCGGTATGCTGAAATTATGCAGGGTGGGGGGAAGAAGTATGGTCGTATTTCCCGCAGACCTTCATTACCCTCACTCTTTTTTCTGTAAATATTTTGAATGTGCATGAGCAATTTCTGTCACTTGTCCAAAACCTAAAAGTGCCTGACAATGTTCTAACATGAATTTCAGTGACTGATAACCATGTCTACAAATGGCTGGTCTATTTTGATGTGAGTTTAATTAATGCTGCATATGGAGCTCCAAATGTTATAAGCCAGGAGTCTTCAATGTTTAATTATTAGCCTGACTTCTTATACAAAATTTGAATTTAATTTAATGTGTACATGAAATTCTTTTAAGATAAATTTATTTTTTAGGAGAAAGAAGTTTTATAAAAACACTCTACTATGATTTTAGCATGTGGATGGAAACTATATGAAAATGCCACAAATAATATATAACATCAACATTGCAACTTGAACTATAAACTTGCAGGGAAGGCTTAGGCTGTCCAGTTATGATGTCTGGTCACGGAGTCCAAGCCACTGTTTGATGAAGTTGGCGATTAGGAGCTGAGGCCATTGCTGGTACTCCACCAGAACTTCGTGGGGCAAGTCGATCTGGTCACATTCTAGTCTGTCCAGAAGTGTCACACAGACCACAGCAGCTAGAAGAGCAAACACCACCATTACTGCAAACAGGTTTTATCTTTTGTGTGGGAACATTAGCCCAACACCTCAACGCCCCTAGCTCACCTTGTCATTTTCCATCATTTAGATGAAACCCAGGCAACCCTCTAGCCTCCTATATATATAACTCATATTTCTATGGCTGCTCACCAAACACTCCATCTAATTAAGTTAATGGAAATAATTTTAAGCATTTTCCCTCCTCCTTTCCCCTACAATTGGCTAGATTAAAGGAAAACTTTATGTTAGGTTAAGAACAAGGAGGGATCTTTGCCATTCAGGACACATAAACTTTCAGCTTTCTATCCTATTTCCAGTTAGATGAGGCTCTTCTTTCTTGCGGATAGAACTGGAGAGATAGCCATTATTCTTGAGATGACATTTTACTCCTCCGTGCAATGTTTGAGTTTGCCTGCAGCATTCCTTGCTGAAGAGTAAAGTAAATATAAAAGATATGAGTGCTGACCTCAGGAAATCCCATTAAAAGTGAGTACTGGCCCTCATGAAATTTGAGAAGAAAAATGTTAAATGAAATGCTTAAATATAAGAATCAACTCCATGAAGAAGCAAATTTATTAGCATTTAGTTTCTAAAGAATGGGAATAAAATCCTCTGATAGATGCAAAAGTAGGGGAAAAGAACAAACTTTTTTTTCCAAGAACAAACAAACTGAAACTTTCATGTTTGAAAAGTCACCATGATTGGCAGTTTCTCTGGTTTGTTTCATCAAGAAGAACCAGAGAGAAAAACTGGGTCTCCTACAAATTCTTTTCTGTCAGTTTTACATGAAATCTTTCATTTCAAGGAACGTGATTATACACATGGAAATCAGTGTCAACCAATTAGAACTGATGATACAATAATCTCCACTTTCATCTGCAGCATCTAAAAACGGATTTCAGTGTTTATGGGACTATATGTGGTTACATTAACAGGCTTTGACGGCGTGGAGATAAAGTTGGACTGGAGTGCAATATTTATTTGTTTGACCTCTCCCTTACTTCAGACTTCTGTATAAGATCTGGGTTTGGGAAGGAGAAATGGATTGAACTTATAATAGATGCTATCGTTTCTCTTTGGTTCACTTCTTACTATCTTCCAGGTATTTATAATATCATTTAGTCCTTACAGCTGTACTGTGAGCTGGCTCTTATTTTTATCCCCTTTTGACAGATGATGAAATGAAGACTTAGGGAGGTCAAACAAATGGCCTAGCATACACACTTAGTAAATAGCCAACCAATTCCCAGCTTCCTAAACTGCTAAGAAGAGTTCTATACTTTCCATCCACCTGTCACTTGAGCTGGCACATGGTGAACCATTAGGCAGACCTGCTCTGACTTATCGGTCAAACTGACCCTCCTGTTCAGTGAAGTGAAAAGGAATGAAAATACTCAACTTGAGCTGAGTTAACTATTTCATCACCTAGGGCCCTTTTCATTCAAATCTCACTTGGTTGTCAATCAACTTGGCTAAACAGGTAAATAAGTAAATGAAGGGCTAGAAACATCCCCAGATTTTCAAGTTAATGATCAGCAAGTCTGTGAAGCCTGGCATGAGTGGGTGGTAGCAGGGAAATGTTGAAAGTTGTTCTCTAATCCTTCCCTTGGAAGAAGAATGAAAGGAAACCTGTGCTCTGTACTTTTTGCAGAGCAGGAGCTGACTTGGCTAAACATCTCATCTGGAGATTTCAAGGGTAATGCCGAAGATGGAAAAGAACAGGTCATAGCAATCTCAGTGGTGTTTTCTTGACTCTAGAGGTCCCTTGGACAAGCAGCATATAATAATCTTGTCACCTACAATTACTATTTCCATGAGCAATTAAAAGGAACTAATTGCCCAAAACAATTTGTCGAAATTAAGCTTGACAGCTTTGCTACCATAATCCTCAGATTGGGCAGGGAGGTGGCTCCTGTGGAGGGACATGTAGGGACCTAGCTGTCACCAAGGAGGTTGTCAGCAACTGACATAAGGCTGCACTGTGCTGGGCGGCACACACATGGGTGTGAACCCAGAGCTCAAGGCCTCCAAGTACCAGGAACTCTTGGTGAGCCTCAGGTTTTTGGAACCATTATGCTCCCCTTGAGAATCTGATGAAAGTTGTCATTGGAATCTTTTCACAAAATACGCATACCCATATGCATATACACACAAAATATGTGTTTTTAATTTCAGGGGTTCAGGGCCTCTAGCCCACCCATGAATCCTTAGAACTCTATGGACCTCTGCTAACCACCCTCCCCCGAACCCCTGCCTTTCTGGTTCAGAATGGACTCCCAGGAAAGTTTTCCCATGAACCGTAGGCAAAGGCAGCAAGGCCAGGCACAAATGCTCCTGTGGACAACAGAACCCAGACAGGGCTGGGCCTCAAAAATGGCAAAGCAGCAAAGGAGAGCTTGGGAATTCCCAGCCTGGCTCTTACGACAGCTCCTCTTCCACTTCTCCTGGCCCTTTTCATGGCCTCCTTCACCCATCAAGGTTTGAGTTTATGAAGCAGACCCCATCTTTACCCCCCCCCCATATGCCTGGTGCATAAAGCACAGGGCTCTCAACAACCCAGAGCCTCTGTGCTGCCTCTGCCGCCCCTGAGACATCAATCTCGGCTGTTGGCTGTGAATCAGTAACTAAGTGGAGAAAATTCATATGCAAAGGGGCTGATCAAAACTAAGCAGCATAGAAACAATTTGTTCTTCTAGATTGGTGTCTTTCAAAATGTGTTCCACTGGCTACCTCCCTCAGAACCATAACTTAATGATAGCGCAGAGTCCTGGGCTCTATCCCTGACAGGCATGATTAGGGGGGAGAGGTGAGAGAGGGCAGTGAATCTGCTGTTTGTTGTGGTGGTGGTGGTGGTCGTTCTGAACAGAGACTATGAACCTTGTATACCCACGGGAGGCTGGCTGGGAAAAGGAGAGCATAGTGCAAAGGGGCCTCAAATCAGAGCTGGGTTCAAATCCCAGCCCTGCTACTTTTTAGCTGTGAAACCCTGTGGGAGCCTCCCTGAGCCACGGTTTTTTCTCCTGTGAGGGTGAATAGAGCTGCGGTCGGTCACTTTGCACCCTCGTGTAATAACATTTCAAAACCCTGACCTTTTTCTACTACAGAGTTAAGAAATGTTACAGCTCCACATGAAATATAATCTTTAATCCTTGCTGTAATATCTTTTTTACTTTATCAGTGATCACCATACAGTTCCCGAAACCCAATATCCTTCATTGCTGGGACCAGCAGAAGAACATAAAATGGAATTAAAGTCAAGATTTTGCTCCCTTTCATTGAACTGTAATAAAGTAATATTATGAAGACTAAATATATCCCCCAAGTTACCAGTATCTGTCAAAAGAAATAACATTGAATTTTTCCTTTACCCTAAAGCAAAACCATGGTGAGTACCGCAAACACCAAAGACAAAGAAGATTTAAACACAACCTAGTCTTAGATCAATATTAGGTTTCATATATTGCCATGCAAGCAGGTGTATGTCAAAAGGTAGCACTGCCTTTTAGAAATGGATACGAATTGAACATACTTACCACAAGTTCACAGTGCAACAGGATTATCACCTTTAATCGGAATGTTAGGGGTTCAGTTAAAGTAGCGTTGATCTAAGAGAGGGACAGGTGTATGCATATTTATATAAAATCATAGATTAATGCATTTGTGCAGAACAGCACAGTGGGTTTGCAGTGTTCTGAAGCCTCTGCCTTTCTATATAGAATAATTTTGTGAATGCCACTATTTCCTTTCCCAAATCTTTGTTAAAGCAACATTGAATTCCCACTATTCTTTTTTTAGGACGATGAGATCAGGATAACAACAGTGACTTTTTGGTGTCTGTGGCCCCATTTCAAACAGTTTGTCCATCTATGAAATATCGAGAGATCCTGGGGCTACCGATAAAGCAGAAATACCACATGAACCTTATAGAAAAAGGGAAGCTTGAATTTAATATGTTGTCTCTTACTACTTGGACAGTTAAGAGGCACTCCAAAATCCTTTTGACAATTCCAAGCCACTAAGGAGGCTGGGGGATGAAGGAACCAGTTGTATTTGCTATAGCCATTTTCCACAGTAAATAAAGGTTGAGTAATCACTATTTGCATTGTTCATTCATTCAGTTGGCAAATACGAGTATGTACTGAATGCCCACATGGCAGATGTTATTCTAAGTGCTGGAGATATTAGCAAGAAAGTGACAAACAACATCCCTGTTCTCATGGTGCTCATATTGTAATGGAGAGAGATATTAAATGCATACTTGTAGCTTCCAGCATGAATATATGTAAAGTGATATGTAAATTAATATATAAAAAACCTAAAAATATAGTTTATATGCAGAGAAATTAAGTAGAATGAGTGAGTGGGTAGAATGAATGTGAGTAGGTTTAGTTCAGGTAGCATTTCAAGGCCTGACAAAGTGAGAGTTGTGGTGAGATCCCTTATTAACCACGCAGATAAGAAGTGGTAATCCATGTGGACCCAAGACCTCCTCATCTCAGGTGGACACAGAAAGGCCTATTTCTGCATTGGTCCAAAATCAGTGAGTGACTCCTCTGAGTTAAGAGAATGGGTCTCTAGAAGACTTTTACTTAAATAAACCATTAGCCATCATCACCTTAGTTTGAAATCAGATTGGATTCAGTCATCTGATAGTATTAAAGGTACAGAAAGGCCATTAGAGAAAGCTGCCTGGACAAACGGGGTCTGTTGGGTTATTACTAAAAGTGGGACTGGGATGGAGGGGGATAGCGAACAGGACTGAGAGGCCACCTGTGTTGCCTTCTATTGGTGTATCATCCCTAGATTTCTCTAAGTTAAAACAGCTGCTTGTGAAGTTTCTCTCAGCCCTTCCCCTAAGCAAGTTTTTCTAGCTTGCACAGAGCTTTTCCAAGCCTCACTACTGTGGGGGAAGGATGTTATGACATGATGAAAGATCAGAATGTGGTAGCAGTATATGCATAGATGGGGCTTTTGTCTGTGCTCTTGGTAGTTGACCTTCCAGGGTGCAAATGTACCAGGAATTCAGGTTTCAAAACAGTGGAGTATTCACAACAAAGAAATTCAGACAGTAATAGTGAGAATGTTGGCAGCCCATAGGGTCTGCTCAGTGACAAGGCTGCAGCAGTGGCCTGAAAGAGAGCTACTGGCAGGTCGAAATCAACTACTAACAGCAGCAGAAAAAAAGAAAATGCAGCAAGTAGCCAGAATAGAGCACACTAGGAAGGAAGGAATGCAGGAGGGTGATGGTAGATGGCAGAGAGAGCAAGGTCATGAGGATTTGCATCAAAGATAGAAAAGCCCTTACAACAGAATTATTTCTCTGAAGTTTTGGCAACATCCTTAAAAAGAGAGACTTGGGTCTAGGGTCCACAAGCCCAGTAATCTCTCTGGCTGCCAATCAGAGCCTCTTAAGAAGGAACTAATGGTCATCACCAAACTTACTCATATATCAGGATAGCATGTTCATACTAGGCATTTTATGTTCAAACTGGTTACTAAATTCTGTTCTATTTGCATATTAGGTGGAGCTGGGATTCAAGGGACCACTTGTTATTTTTATTTTTTAATATAGTTTATTGATTATGCTGTTACAGTTGCCCCATTTCCCCCTTCATTCCCTTCCACCCTGTCCACCCCCTCCCACCCATATTCCCCCACTTTAGTTCATGTCCATGTGTCATAAGTTCTTTAGCTTCTATATTTGCCATACTATTCATGCCCTCCCTTTGTCTATTTTGTCCCTACCGTCTATGCTACTTATTTTCTGTACCTTTTCCCCCTCTCTCCTCTTCCCACTCCCCTGATGCTAAACCTCCATGTGATCTCCATTTCTGTGGTTCTGCTCCTGTTCTATCTGTTTGCTTAATTTGCTTTTGTTTTAGGTGTGGTTGTTAATAATTGTGAGTTTGCTGTCTTTTTACTGTTCATATTTTTATCTTCTTTTTCTTAGGTAAGTCTCTTTTACATTTCATGTAATAAGGGCTTGGTAATGATGAACTCCTTTAACTTGACCTTGTCTGAGAAGCACTTTATCTACCCTTCCATTCTAAATGAAAGCTTTGCTGGATAGAGCAATCTTGGATGTATGTCCTTGCCTTCATGACTTGAAATACTTCTTTCCAGTCTCTTCTTGCCTGTAAGGTCTCTTTTGAGAAATCAGCTGACAGTCTGATGGGAACTCCTTTGTAGGTGACTGTCCCCTTATCTCTTGCTGCTTCTAGAATTCTCTCCTTCATTTTTACCTTGGCTAATGTAATTATGATGTGCCTTGGTGTGTTCCTTCTTGCGTCCAACTTCTTTGGGACTCTCTGAGCTTCCCGGACTTCCTGGAAGTCTATTTCCTTTGCCAGATTGGGGAAAATTCTCCTTTACTATTTGTTCAAATAAGTTTTCCACTTGTTGCTCTTCCTCTTCTCCTTCTGGTACCCCTATAATTTGGATGTTGGAATGTTTAAAGATGTCCTGGAGGTTCCTAAGCCTCTCCTCATTTTTTTGAATTCTTATTTCTTCATTCTTTTCTGATTGTATGTTTTTTTCTTCCTTTTGGTCCACTCTATTGATGTGAGACCCAATTTTCTTTCCATCACTGTTGGTTCCCTGTTGGTTTTCTTCATTTCATTTATTGTAGCCGTCATTTTTTCATCTAATTTGTGACCAAAATCAACCAATGCTGTGAGCATCCTGATCACCAGTGTTTTGAACTGTGATCTGATAGGTTGGCTATCTCTTGGTTGCTTAAAAGTATTGGTTATGGAGCTTTCATTTGTTCTTCCGTTTGAACCATCTTTCTTTTTTTTTTTTTCTTTTGGTCTGGTCACATCTGTTACATATGAGGGGCAGAGCCTTAGGTGTTCATCAGGGAGGGGCAACCCAGTCACTGAGTTGTGGCGTTGTATGTGGGGGCAGGTCCAAGAGGGAACAATGGCACTTACTCCACTTTCTGTTGGATTTCAGTCCTTTCTGCCACTTCCCCCAAGCAAACTGGGCCCTTCTGGTGCTGGTTCCCGGGTGGGTGGGCTTGTGTATGTTCCAGGACCCTGTGGGTCTCTCCAGCGACTGTCCTGTGAGGCTGGGAGTCTCTCCCAACACCTCAACCCCCATGAGTGTTTTCAATCAGTGCTTTTAGGGTTTATTTCCTGTCACTGGGTCCCTGGGTTGCGAGGTCTATCTCGCTGCCCATTTTTCACCTGGTTCATCTGTGTGTGAATGTGTGACTGGGGACAGCCAGCTGCCTTGTGTGCCTGACTGGGTCTGCTCACTGCCTCCCTGCTCCGGAGCCCAGGGTCTGCTAGCTGCTACCTGCGTGCCCAGGTCTGCCAGTCACCGCTTTTTCCTGCCTCCACCCGTCTCTGCCCAGCCTCTGACTCCGCCCCTCTTACCGGTCTGGATGAATGGTTGTTGGACTTCCATACAGTTCAATTTTCTGTCTGTTCTGGTTGTTTTTTTTGTTTCTAAATTTTTTTGTCCTTAATTTTGGTTGTGCAAGGAGGCACAGTGTGTCCACCTATGCCTCTATCTTGGCTGGAAGTCCACCTGTTGTTTTTATAATGAAATGTGAAGAACTTTTCCTGGAACAGAAATGCCTGAATCCAGGGATTCCTGTGGGCTGTGTTCTGATTGGACTGCTCTTAGGCGAGGTCAAGGGGCCCTCAGCTGGTGTTCCTGCTCTCACTAACTGTGGAGAGAAAATCAGATGCTATTGTTTCTCTGAAAGGGAGTATTAATGATGACCTAAAGAGGACAAGGACGCATTTGCATCCTTCACTCATGTAGTACAAAGATTCGCTTGAACATGTACTCTGAGAGTTGGAAGTAATCAAGGATAGTGGTTCTATAATTAATCTCTTCTGAATTATAACTTCTTTCTAAAATGTATTTTTAGAAAAATTACCACATATGTTTTGTTTGTAGTTTTGTATATTCAAATTGATTGAAATTAAAATTCCAGTTGTGATCAAATGAAGCATTAGCATGCTATCATTTTTCACTGCTTTTTGAAGGTTTCTTTTCTGGGTGCCAGGGCACAAGACTCTCCAAGTGTTCTGCCAGTAGCACCGGCCTCCCGTCTTTAGTCTGCTTTGCTGGATCTTCCTCACCTCCCCTAGCTTTTAACTTCTAACCAAAAACCTTTCTTCATCTGTTTCTATCCTCACTTGCTCTGTCATCTCATCTGTTGCTTGGCTTTAATTGTCATTTATACACTGTCCACTTCCAATTTTACTTCTCCTGTCTAAACCTCTTGCCTAAACTCCAGATTCATAAATCCACTTGCTTGCTCAGCCCCAAAGCCTCACCTAATTTCCTCTCTCCTAGTTATAGCTCCATCCTTCCAGTTGCTTGGGCCAAAAACCTAGATATCAATTGTAACTCCGCTCTCTCTCTCTCTCTCTCTTTCTCTCAATCACACTGTTGATAAATCTTCCTAGATCTGCCTTCAAAATGTGCCTAGAATGAGGCTGCCCATCATCTCTGCTGTGCTCATCCTGGTCCACCACCTCTCCCTACACTGATGTATTTGCCCTCTTCTGCTTCTCCCTGCTTCTACCTTTGGCCTCAGTAGGCTCTTCTAACTCAGCAAGCAATGCGGTACTATTAACCCCAAGTCATATCTGGTCCTTCTCTATTCAAAGCTCTCAATGACTTCCCGTTTTGCTCAGAGTGAAAGTCATGCTTCTCACATGACTGCAACACCTGCACTCCCATCTCTTCCCACATTCCACTGCTGTTACTCCCCTCCTGGCATGCTGGTCTCGTAGTTCTGCCAACACACCCTGTATGCTCCTGCCTGGTGGCCTTAGATTTGCAGTTCCCAGACTGCTCTTCCCCGATGTCCACGTGGCATTTTCTGAAACTGCACCTTCTCCATGCATCCTTCCCTTACCATGCTACTTAACATTATGGTTTTTTTCCCTCCACACCTTGGTCATCCGTACTCCTTTCCCTGCCTTATTTCAGTCACAACTCTCTTCAGCATCTAACATGTCACTATGTTACTAGACATTAGTCTTTGTTGTTGTTCATCTCCTTCCCTAGATTCCATAGGGGCAGAGATTTCATCTGCAGTGTCCACTGCTGTATCCCCAGCACTTGGGCACTCAAGCCACTTGTTGATGCTCAGAAGAAAGTCTTTCTTTGTTTAAGAAGAAAATGATGGAGAGAAACTTATGAACCAAAATCTGATTTAAAAACTAGCCTTCTTATTATGCCATGCACTCAGTAGACACACTATAAAACAAATTTGAGTCAATAACATATTTTATGGATTTTTTTCTGAAACAAAGAAGGATCATTGATGTGTGAAATGCAAAGCTGTAAATTCTGAAAAATTTGCTCCAACATTTTCTTGGACATCATTATTAATATTGGGGTACTGTGTCCCAGTCAAAACCATTATTGTAGATAGTGTTTTATGCTTTAGATCTGAGGCTTTCAAAGTCAATTAAATAAAGAATTTTTAATTCATTTTGCAGCTGTATCCTTTTCCATTTATAAAATTAAAAAAAAATAAGTCTAGAAGATGACTATGAAAATAATTTAAAGTCAGAAAGAATAGTTATACAGACTAGCACCCATGAAAATTGTTTTATTTTGGTAGTTTTGTTGATGCTGGTCAAAGGTTGGTGTTACTCTTAAAATAATTTTGCCAAAAATAAAAATGCAAGCTGCATCCATATTTGATTTCTTAATACCATTTTCCACTGAAAGCAATAAGAGCTTCCTGGAGAAACTGTTGATTCCAGATTTGAGGCAAGGAAAGTGCAGCTTGTGCCTCAGAATACTGTTGTGTCTGAAAGCGAGAAAGTTCTCAATAGCTAATAGGTTTATTTCAAAAGGACAAAAAAGAGTGCAATTGAGAGGGCTTGTCCTGGCCACATTTTGGGTAAGTTGAGTATCACACACAAAAAAAATAATAATGACAGAAACTGTTTATAAACACATTGATTTGAACAAAATCCACAATACAAAAATAACTTTCCCCAACCGAAAAGAAAAAGAAAGGTAGATAGAGGCAGAAAGGTGTGTAAGGAAGAAATGCTCTTCTAAAAGAAGAATGCCAGGTAATAAATGTAGGACGAATGACACAATGAGAAAGCCATCATTTTGCAGACTATGCTAAAATCATTGGGTGAAAGGTGGTTGGGTTACAGGATAGTCCCACAGCACCAAATTATCTATCACCCCAGAGATTGTTTGCTACTCATAAAGAGAAAACTTTAGCTTTTAAATGGAAGGAGATGGCCGTTGCCACTTGAACCAGTGGGACATCCTCACGTTACATCTCCTTGATGCAGTGCAATGGAATGTTTACATGTCTCTGAACTGTTCCTGCCATACAGCTGTATTTGATCACATCACTAGACCTCTCTTCCACTTTACAGGAAATATGCAGCATAGATGAGCAAGTGAAACCCATGATGAAACACACAGACAGATCTAGTCTAGAACATGGGTTCTTCTCCAAGATAACAGCCTTGACTATTCAAAAAATTCCACTGTATTGAGAAAAAAAAGTAAGGACAATATTCTAGATATAAAAATTACAGAGATGCAACAATCAAGTAATATACTGTAGAAAGTTAATTTGATATTGGACAAGAAAATAATGTATAAAAGATACTGTTAGGAAAGTTTAAATATGGAATGGATAAATGATGTTATGAAACATTTTATTTTTAAAATTTTTTTCAGTTTAATAATGGTATTGTGGTCATTAGGAGAATATTTATTTTCTTAGAAAATGATGCTGAGGAATAAGAGTTAAGTGACATGATGCATGTTATTCATTTATAGACAAATTCAGGAAGGAAAGCAAATAAAGCTGCTTTTACACACACACAGATGTATGCATACACATACATATATATGTATACTATATATATATATTTAAAGGGCATGCACAAATGTGGAAAATATTTAAAAATTTTGAATCTTGGTAAAAGGCAGATAGGTATTTATTATACTTGTATTTCAGTTTTTCTGTATTATTGAAATTTTTCAAAATAAAAAGTTGGGAAAAGCAAAAATGCATGTAACTTAACTTTTAAAAACACTACTACTCCACTGATGTTTTGTCCTTTGGTGGAGTACTTTTGAAGTATTCTATTTGTGTCATGTCTAGATAAATTCAACTGTAATACAAAATAGCAGCCACTACCAGGATGAAGAAAATAGAATTTTCTATCAAGTTCTGGTGGCATAATGCACTAGCTAGTGACTTTGGGCAACTTGCTTTTGACACTTGAGGCTTGGTTTCCTCATCTGCATAATGGTAATAAGGTCCTGCCCACTCATAAGACATTGTGAGATAATCTGTAATATAAATAATTGTAAGACATGCCTTCAACCCAAGGTAATACATAGCTAGATTTCTTTTTCTTCTCCTGTAGAGTGAGAGTAACTTTGTGAAAGAAGAGCCTGTCACCCTAGGCATTCATAAAGGACTAACCTTTTATACCACAAAGCCCACACATGGCTGCAAACACTGTGGATTCCATCTCGATATTCCTGACACTGGCTTTATATACTCTCTTTAAGTAATCTACCTTTTCTTCTTTGGAAAAGCTGCACAATGCTCCATTTAGTCGACCCTAGCCTGAAAGAGAACGGAGAACATTTAGCAATCTGATACCCTCCCACAGTGGCAGTGGCATCTCTTAGAGGCTGACTATCAGTTGGAGTGCTCTACAGCTGACTCAAACTCTCATGCCTGCACCCCAGGTAGGATAAACCCTGCCATCTGAGTCTTCCTATCATTGAACCAGGAGCAAGGCTGTGCCTGACTCCAGAGTCTCATATGTAGAGAATAGTCTCCATGTTGCTGAGTGCCCCAGACCCGGGGTAAGTAACCATTGAGTGGCCACAGCAGCCAGCACTGTG
The DNA here is from genome assembly GCA_004024845.1 of Tonatia bakeri. Lineage (NCBI taxonomy): Eukaryota > Metazoa > Chordata > Mammalia > Chiroptera > Phyllostomidae > Tonatia > Tonatia bakeri. Next base: position 45,753 of record PVIA01009501.1, on the reverse strand, counting down.
CCCAGGGATAATGAAATTAGAAAAATCATTTTGTAATGTATGCTAGAACCATTGCATAAAAGACAGTTGAGTTACAGGATATTCACACGGTGCCAAATTATTACCCCAGAGATTACGTGCTACTTTCATAGAGAAACCTTTGAACCTGAGAGTCACTGAGAGACTTGCCCTTTGAGGAAAATCTCAGGTTGCTCCTGTGACTGAGGGATGGCCCAGGGCCAGGTGTTGGGGGAGAAGAAGAGACCTCAAACCTCATCATATTCTGAGCTACTTGAGGATCAGGGCAGTGGTTTGGACATTGCAATTGTCCATCTGCCTTTCATGACAATGGTGGCCAAAACCAGACACCCCATTAGTCCACTTTCTTCTCTGCCACACAGTTCTCAGGCTGTCTGCCACCCTGTTGTGATCACCCTTTCCCTTCTAGGCTGCTCTTGGTGTTCATTTACCACTTAATTTCACCTGTATCAGCCAGTGGGGCTGGAAGAAGGTAGAAAAATTATGATGTTATAACTCCTCATCCACCCTGGGGGCACTGGGAACAGATGTCTGTGCCCCACTCCCAAGGATGGCCTGGATTGAAGCAGGGAAGCCAACAGCAGTCTGTCACCATCCATTATTTGCTTCCTTTCTTCTTTTTTTTTTTTTTACCTTTTAGGCTACTCCCACCCTAGCTGTCTGCTTCTCCTTGCTCCTTCCTCCTTAGGGCTGCCTGCCAACACCTCTAACATAGCATTATTCAAGCCAATTCAAACTCAGGTGTCCCAGAAGCCAAGGAGGTATTGTCAACGAGGACTGCGTGATCCAGTATCAGCCTCACCTCACCTTCATTGAATGTAGCCCTGGTGTGAGCTGGGACTGGCCAGGCTGTCATGCATTATTTTATATTTTTTAATGTTATGTTATTTCAAGAAGCCAAAGCTATGGATTTTCATGTGAAATTTCAAGAAATTGTAAATGTTGGCAAAAAATTTACATTTAAAAAATTCTGTAAAGGCCAAAGTAAACACTGACTCCAACACGCTGTAATGTCCAAACTCTGGCTAAAACCCATTCATGACCTCCCAACAAAGGGGCCAGAGGCTTATGACAGAGGGTTTCAACCTTATCAGATCCAACATGCTCCTTATTTTATAATATATATGTTATAAAATAAAATGTTACTAACCTGAAGTAACATTTATAGATATTATAGCCCATCTCCGTACATAACTTAAAAATAAAAAAGATCCAGTTAGAAAGGAAGGATACACTAACTGGAATGAAGAATAATTTATGAGGAATTAACAGTAAAGTGGATGAAGCTGAGAATCAAATCAGCAATTTGGAATATAAGGAAGCAAGAAACAACCAATCAGAACAGAAGAAAAAAGTATCTAAAAAAATGAGAATAACGTAAGGAGCCTCTGTGACAACTTCAAGCATACCAACATTCGCATTATGGGGGTGCTAGAAAGAGAAGAGAGAGAAAAAGAAATTGGAAACATATTTGAAAAAATAATAAAAACTTCCCTAACTTGGCAAATGAAATAGATATACAAGTCCAGGAAGTACAGAGAGTCCCAAGCAAGTTGAATTCAAAGAGGCTCACCCCAAAACACAGTATAATTAAAATGCCAAAGGTTGAAGACAAAAAGAGAATCTTAAAAGCAGAAGAGAAAAGCAGTTAGTTACCTACAAAGGAACCTCCATAAGGCTGTCAGACAATTTCTCAAAAAACTTTGCAGGCTAGAAGGTATTGGCAAAAAATATTCAAAGTTATGGAAAGCAAGGACCTACAACCAAGAATATTCTACCCAGCAAAGGTATCATTTAGAATCAAAGGACAGTGAAGAACTTCCAAAATAAGAAAAAACTAAAGTTGTGTGTTACCACCAAACCAGCATTATATAAAAGGTTAAAGGGTCTTCTTTAAGAAGAAAAAGGAAATAAAAAATATGAACCATAAAATGGCAATAAATGCATATCTATCAACAATTATATATAAAAAACAAAGTAAACAAACAAGCAGAACAGAAATGGAATTAAAGATGTAGAAAACATTTTGATGGTTACCAGATGGGAAGGAGGTGGGGGAATAGAAAAAAAGGTGAAGGGAAGAAGTACGAATAGGTAGTTACAGAATAGCCAAGAAGATGTAAAGTACAGTGTAGGAAATGGAGTAGCCAATGAACTTATGTTCATGACCCATGAATATGGACAGTGGGGTGAGGATTGCCTAAGGGAGTTGGGAGAGTGCTGGGTGGAGGAGGGCAAAGGAAGAAAGATTGGGACAACTGTAATAACATAATTAATAAAATATAATTTAGAAAAAGAAAAAGAAAGTTTGCCATAAAGATTCACAATTTTTAATATAATAGACTAAGTTTGATCAAAGGGAAAAATTGATTTAAAATGAAATCTGTAGTTTGATGAACATACTACAACACAACCATGTTACAATATTTCTAGAATGTCCTCCAAGGAATGCTACCAACCCTGGTTAGAATCTTTTTTTCTGGAATGAGCAGGGCCTGCCCTTGACACTTTTTTTCTCCTGGCCCCTCACCCCTTGTAGCAAAATGTACTTAAGAGTCACCTTCAGTGGTCCCTCAGCTTGATTTGAGAACACTTCAATCATAGCTGAGATGGAAAGGACCACTCCGATATCATCCCTTCGGAATTCCTCCCCCAAATATTTCTCCCCATTTTCTGGGTTCCACTCTTTCCAGAGTACCAGAACCCTTTTGAGGTACAGAAGTGTACCTCAAAATGGCAGAAACATAGAGTTAGCCTATTCACCTTCTCCGAGGGTCATCAGTTGAAACTAAAAGCATAAACAAAAATAAGATTTTGCTAACATCATTAATTGCATGTTAATGTTCAACTGTTCTTGGAGTATTGAACCCCCCCTCCATATATATTCACTATAAGTGTTTCTCTGCTAGTTATTATGTCCTTATGTTCCTATGCTTTTGGAAGTTAAAAAAGCTGTTTCAGTTCCTTTTAATTTCTAATTATTAATTTTCTAAAGTGAAGTTTTTAATATAAATTATGGGATTGAATAACAAAGAGTTGCTTTCACAAGTTATCATTCTTCTCACCTTCATAAAAATCGTAGGTACACATTATTTATCCAATGAGAGCTGGGAAGTTGGAGTTTCTTTGCTACAGTTGAATAGTTCCTCAGCCAGTTCCTTGTCAAGTTCAGTATTTCAGGTGACAATGTTGTCCAAGTTTACCTGTTCAAATCTGGGCTTAAAGAAGGAGTCTACAGCTGTATCTGTTATTACGACAGACCCTGGTGCGATCCCTGTAAAGTGGGAATAAATAAGTGGTTACTTTTGACACATAGTATGTAATCTATTCTGCCAAATATTGATTAATGCTAGTTGCTGTTGATTCTCCTTCTTTTTATCCTTTAAATAATTTTTTCAAGTGCAATTAAATAATAACATTCAGAACAGGCATTTACATTTGCTGTCTTTCCAGATTCACATTTACAATGTGATGGGGTTTAGATTCTAAGAAAAACATGACTCTTGGACATGCAAATTAGTATTGGCCTTCGGGCTTAAATTTGAATAAATTAGGTCAGGAATAAACTAAATGAGCCTGCCAGCAAGTAGCTTTCACAAAGTGATGTGACTACTTGATAGCTAATCTTCTCTGCAACTCCTTGATCACTGTAATTTCTCTGTGTCTCTATCCTCCCTTCCTTCTGATTCTTATATTCATCCCTCCTCCCCTCTCCAGCCCCATGTAAATTAAGCCACTTGGCTGACCTTCTAGTGCTACAGTCTGGCTTGCTCATGGGACTTAGTAAGTCAAGTCACAGGGACTTGAGAAACCATCTTCTGCCAAGGTTATTCTCCCTGCCTGGAATGCTCTTTTGTCCTCCCCCACAACTTTTCATCAGACTAACACCAATCCATTCTTTAGGAGTAGGCATAAGTCACTTCTTTCAAAAGGTCTGAAACCATGGAGGAGGAAAAAAATAAAAAGACAACACAGTTAGGTTACATTAAATTTCCCCAGGCCCAGGTTTTGACCGAGTGTTTGACCCATTCTGATTTCTGTTTAGAGCCTAAATAAGAGAACATATAGTGATAGTGCCCTATACTGTTCTAACATTCATCTTATTTTGTACTATTACTCATGTGTTTGCTTATTGCTCTGATTAAACAAACATAAGCTCTATAAATGCAGGAGCATTTTCACTGTTGTCTCTCCAGGTCTAGCATTATGCCCATTACATTATAGATGCTCAATAAGAATTTGTTGAATGAGTGAACACTTCCATAGTGGTGCCAAAGGGCAAACATCTGAAAACTATAATTAATGGGCCAACTTCAGACTGTCTTTGTAAGGAAAGTTTTATTGGATCACAGACACATGCACTCATTACATACCTATGGTTCCTTCCATACTGCAGAGGTGAGAAGTTGCAATAGAAACTATATGACCTACAAAGCCATAAATATTTACTATTGGACCTTTTACAGAGCATAGCCATAGCAGTCTGAGTTTTTATAAATTCCAATATTGATCAACGTGGGGTTAATTTAGGGGATCCACATAGCAACCCAAGGTGGGCTCTGATGATAGAGCTTTGGTGGGTCAGATACTTTTTAAATAAGTCAAACAAGTGGCTCCTTGAATTATCTATTATGTCCTAAGAATAGGAAAATAATTGAGAAGAAAGCTGAAAATGTGGGCATCAAAACAATGTCTTCCCAATATTTAGATGTTAGTTACAGTCTTTCCAAGGCCAAAGGGAGGGTGTTCAGGAGGATGCCAAATCTAACAATGATTGCTAACATTCTCCTCTTTCTGGATGGACATCCACAGATGTCTTTTTTTTTTTTTCCATCTCATCTGTGAGAGCCTTGAGCAGACTTTATTCTTGTACCACAACTTTAGAAAGGGCCTAATTCACTAGTCTTTTTCTAGTGAATCATGTAGCTCTGTGATACTGGACAAGTCACTTCTCTAGTATTTTAGTTTGAGGATTTCTGAAGGTCCATTCCAGCTCCAAAAATGTATAGTTCTAAGACAAAAATCTCAGCCCTTTTTATAGTTCTTATTCAGTCCTGTCACTCTGTCAACCAAACTCTTCCAGTTACAATGTTCTGTCTGTTTGTGCATTTGGAGACAGAGTACAATCACTTCCTCACAAGGTCTGCTCCTGAAGAAAAGATTGAAAAAGAAGGCTTCCTTCTACCTTGACCTCAGTTCAATATGAAAATATAAGCAAGACCCCTGACCAGCCAGGAAGCTAGGAGAAGGGAAGCTTTGGGAAAATCTTGGGAAGCATCAGCTGGCCCTTCCCTAAAGGTCCAGCTTGGTCTGTTCTGCTGTGTTGGTGAGGAAAAGACACAACCAAGGAAAGAGCTGTAGTCATCAACGTGAGCTTAAAGCAATATTTTCCTAAAAGCTTTGAGGTCTGCTTAATTAGCTGACAAGGCAATTATTAGTAATTGAAAGCACTTATTTCTGTCATTTATAAATTCTTACATCTCAAAATTTAATGTAACCCTCAAAACTTACTCTTATCCTCAAAACGTATTTCCTAGCAACTCTTTTACTCTTTCTCTTAAGAACATCTAAGTTACCTGGGCAATAGGCAGTAGGATCTTTCACTCCAGATTTTCATGGAGAAAAGGAAGGAAGATGAAAAGGTAATATATTTTTTAAATTTCTTTAAATTTCAATTTCTTTCAATGTTTTCAAGCCTAGATTCCTCACACTTTTTAGACCATCAGGTTTTCTGCTGGGCTCTGAGTATGCTGGTATATTTTGGCAGCTACTTTGTATGGGACAATGACTAGGGTTTAATTGTAGAAATCAAGCATTTTACCTGTTCCCCCTGATGTACCAATTCTGATGATGGTAACATCATAGCACTGGGCATGGTAGAGTAATTTGATAAGTTCAGGAAGCATGATAGACATGAAGGGAATCCCCATACCATGCGGTCGAGAGAAAAGAGAAAGTCATTACACAAACTGACACATGCACAGGACACAGTTTCTTCCTTCATTACAAGTTAACAGCCTCAGATACATTTACATAATCATTATGATTTTGCCAAAGCTGAGGAAACCGTAAGTCAGCTCTAGCTGACACCTACATGACGTGCTGATAGATGTGTCCATCTGTGAGGATCAGAGCGAGGCATCTCCCTGCCAGTTGAACTGAGCTCAGCCCTCACCATCAAGTGCAGAAGCAGGCGATGGCACGGTGCACTGGGTTGTCAGGGCACAGCTACTTTTCATCTCCCCCGGGCCCTTGACAGTGAGCCTTTGAAATAGAGCTTTTTGCCAAGATTGACTTGATTTCAAGGAAATATAAATTTGACTGCCATGTAAATCAGCCTTCCCCACCATACGAAATGAAATAGTATACCCATGTCGTTGCTGTCAGGTGCCCTTGTTCATGTGCTGCCAATTCTGGGGAGCTCTGAAAGATGCAAGAGTGGAGATGTGGGTTACATCCACATGCAACAGTTCAGAGCAGACGGTGAATGTGCAGGTAAGGTTAAGTTGCCATAACCCTGGTTTTCCTCAGCATTTGGAATGGCAGAATCAATGTCACCAGAAGAGGGGTCAACATGAGCTAAGGGTTTAGCAACTCCTGGTGATCATATGTTCTAAGAACTCTCCAGAAATATCCTCCATGCTGGAATTTGTAGTAGCTGGAGCTGAGTTCAGAATAAGTGGCTATTTCATTCCTAACTTAATAACACTAGAGACTCAAATGTGTTCTTCATTTCTGCTCTTAGGCACAAAGTTTGCATGCAGAAAATCACCAGGGGCATCTTGGTGATTAGGTGATGTCTGCCATCAATTCTCTCATTAACACACCTGGAAAACCACTGCAGCCATGACCATGATGTTCTCTCCTGGGTTCCCTCCCTCTCACCTTCAAGGATATTAAACTATAAAAAGTTTGAACCTCTAGGGTTCCCATTTTTTGGTTTCTGTTTAATATGTCCTGACTTCCAAATGCTTTGTAAGTCTCCCGGAGACACGAATCAAACCTGAATCACTTTGTATGTCCCAGATTAACAAATTTGGGCTTTGGCACTGACTCTGCCACTAGTGAGTAAACTCTAAATCTCATTTGCTCAACTGTAAATTAAGAGAATGAACCATTATTTTATCTATTAGGTTACTTCTAAGTCAGATATTTGATAGATCTATAATTATCACTTATTATTTATTACATGGTAATAAAATGACAAATGGGCTTGTATGTTTCTGCTAACATTCTTTCTCTCATGCGTGTGCATGCATGAGTGTGCGCACGTGCACACACACACACACACACACACCCCTCAACTGCTGGAGAGAAGAATTTTCAAATAAGGGGCCCAAATTGGAAATCCTCTGTCTGCCTAGTGAGGCCCATTTCCAATTGGCTGACCTCTGGGCATCATATTTATTTCAGCTCTTTTTTCCTAACAAGACAGCAAAATCCATTCACTGCTGTTTTTTGTATCTTACTGTTAAGTTTTACTGCTTGTTTATGATCATTTCACATTTTATAAACCTTACTTTTGTGTCCTTACCCATTTTTGCACAAGAAAAAGTGACAGTTGTGGTCTAAATGTCAAACAAAAGTTAATGAGACAAAATTTGCCTTCATCAAACAATATTCAGTTTCCTCTAAATGTAGATATTCTATGAACAGATGAATAAATGAATGGATTCTCCCATTTGAGCCCAAAGCAAGTTTCAGGCATTCTTGACGCAGACCAGAGATCCACTTAGCTGCCCCACTGATGTTGCATAATTTTCTCTCCTGTGCTCCAGGCTTCCAGCCATGATCGCTATCCTTCTCTCATCAGGTACTTAGAGTATTGATGACTGGTGGCCCTTCCCTGGGTGCAGGAGCCACATACAATTTAGCTCCTTAGAACAGTCACACCTCTGCAGAAGATTCTTCCTCATTCCCTAGTACGACTGGCTCTGCCCTCTGTGAGTACTGCAGTGTCCAGATATGTGATAGGTAAGGGCTATCATTTTAGAGTACAGCCCTGTGGCAGAGACAAACTTAGAAAGGCAAGCTTGGTGCACACGCATACCCACTTTCCTCTGTGTATGCAACCCCGAGTCCAAGAGGGAAGTGGTCTATGTATTCCCTAAAATCACAAACTATCCCACTTTCATTTTGTCTTAGGGTACAGTGTATGTCCATAGCTGTTAACATTCTAAATACAGGAGAGCAGTTCATAGGAGCTCTGTGGAAAATGGATTTCCAGCTTTTCAGCGAGCTTATTATAGTGTTAAATGGCAGCCTTTGACAGTCTTAAAAATTGGCCCCTGAATACTTAAAGTTCAACATCCCCAAAGCTGGAAAAGGGATGGAGGGGAGAAAATGACTGGTGGCTTAATCAGTTACAAACTAAAGAAAGGAAGTATGCTTTGAGGGGTTTTTTTTCCTAAGTTGAGTAGCTAAGTGGTAACTAATAAACTAAAGGGACACCGAATGCTATGTTCTGTCCCTGGGACTTTTTCCTATGATGAATATCACAACTGGAGACTTAATTTAATTGTGTGAGAAGGCAAAGCAAGAGGGGAAAAGAACTGTCTTCAGAAGTTCCCTCTCTTTCTGCGAGCTTGTGACGACCCCCAGAGCGCAGTCGTGGGGTACATACACTGACAGCCAGCACAGGGCCGGTTTTGTGCACACAGTACCTGTCCGTCCGCACACAGATGTCTCTTATGTCTTCCCCACTTTCCTCCAGTCTGAGCTCCTTATGCATAAACAGTGCAAACGCTTTCCTTCTGTTGGGGCTCCCTCCCACGCAGACAAACTGTGAATAAAAATAAACAATTACCTGCTTTAATGACTGCGATAAAAACTAAAGGTCAACTTTCAAGATCAATGTTTTTATCTTATTTTTCATTAATTTACTTAAGAGTATGTGTAGATGTTATGGGTTATGCTCATGAGTTCACTGATTTGCATCATTAACCTGTAAAGAAGGCAGCCAGACACAAAGTTTGATGTACTTCATTAGTAAAGAAAAAGATCATCACAAAATCAAAGTGAGTGTTGCTTTTGGTCCCGTCGGTGTTTGCTGGGGTTTAGTTACAGTGAACATCAACCAGCTCTTAGCTGATATCGGCAGCTCATTGTTGGGCATTAATTGACTACACACTTGGAACGTAAGTACTGAGCACATGAAATGTAAGTAATGTGAGAACAAAAGGAGAACTAAGAGGCTTACATATGTTTTGTCATTCTACATCCCCAATCACAAGTTGTTATTGTAAAATGTGCTATGTTAAGTTAAAGCTTTAAAAAGTTAATCAAAACTTTCCCAACCTCTCATTCAGAAGAAATTCTCCTGGAGCAAGCCTTATGGTGGACTCAAAATCCACCATACAGTACTTCATGTGCTTCATGTAGTCATGTACTTCATGTAGTGAGTACTTTTCTCTCACTACAGTACTTCATGAACTCCAAAAATTTGATTTTGTTTTTGCTTTGTTTACATTTTAAGGGTTTTTTTAAATTTATTTTTAGAGAGGGAAGGGAGGGAGCAAGAGAGAGAGGGAGAGAAACATCAATGTGTGGTTGCTGGGAGCCATGGCCTGCAACCTAGGCATGTGCCCTGACTGGGAATCGAACCTGCGATGCCTGGTTCGCAGCCCACGCTCAATCCACTGAGCTACACCAGCCAGGGCTTTTTGCTTTGTTTACATTTTAACATCTCTGAAATTACAATAGGTATTTCAGTCAAGAGTGTAAAATCTAATGAACTATGGTTATAAAATTGTCTGAGAGATTCTTGTGCAAGAGCCCATCAGGGTACATCAGCCCCAGGGATGAGGGAGGTGGCTGTCAGAGAGGATCGGGATGGCCAACAGCAGCATGGATGAGCAGCCACCCCGGTGAGTACCTGGGTCGGCAGTGGGGAGGATGCGCAGCAGCGGATGTCAGAGATGTGAGGAAACACAGCCCACAGAAAGGCGTGGGGCCCAAAGCCATCAGGGAACCTAAGCTAAATGGTGAGGTGCACAGTCTGAGGAAGCTCAGTCAGAGATAAGGCAACACAGTGGTTAAGGGCCTGCCCTTTGAGATAAATCTGGCTTTGCACCTCAACCCCATCACTGGTTAAGTAACTTGCTAGTGTTACATATGCAGTTTCTACATGCTTCAGATCATCACAGCCAAAGTAGAAAAACAAAGTACCCTTCGTGTGGTTTTGTGAGGATAAAACAGGATTGACTATGGCAGAGGACATTGCACAAATCCAGGCACCTTCTGAGCACTCAGCAAATGGTAATGACAATACTATTTGTCAGCTCATGTAGCAACTTCCTGGTGCTGCTTTTGAGCTTGCGTCATGTTTCTGTATTGCAGAATTCAGTAGAAATGAAGTTTATTCAAGTCCAATAAGGAAAAGGCAGTTGGTGGTGCCTGACTGATGTGGGCAGCAATAGGCAGAGGATCAAAAGGGCTGCCGGCGAGGTCCCACACAGACAGAAAGGGTATCTGTCTAAGGAAGTTGCTAACTGAGGTTGTAGAGTAGCACCCCCACTCACAAACGATTCACTGTGATTTTTCAGTGGTCTGAGTACATGATGCATTCTGTTCCCATTTAGCAATAACTCCTGTGTCACACTCATTTTCAATTATGAGATATAATTATTCTCTTATCCAGCCCCTCTGCTTCTCTTCTATCCCCATTATTGTCTTTTCTGTGTCTTCTGAAGAGTTTCCCTGATGGGGCTTGAAGTTGGTAATGAACTACTTTGGAAGTTAGCCATACAGGCTGGGTAGCAGACAGAGTAAGACCATGGTCTAAAGTGAATTTTTAAATTATTATTGATTACTTATGAATTTTTTCTCTCTATTGGTATAGACAATTAAACTTAGCTCAAGATCTAAGTACAAAGAGGGTTTTGCTTTGTTTGGTTTGATTTTTTACAGACTACAGTAGTTTGAAAATAATCTCATTGTGTGGTGCCAGTGAATGTAAATTACAACTATTTGTATTGACCATGAAACAAAAACGGATGTCAGAACAGTGTGCAGTTTGAATTCTTTGAACTCTAGATATTGCTGTAATCAACAGGAATTTCTGAATGTTTCTGGTGACATAAAGATGATAGGTATAGACAGAAGCTTTTTCATTTTTGAAGCCTTACTCTTAAATCAGACTCACTAAATATCACCTCTAGACACAATTTTAAGGCTGGCTGCTTTAATAAGAAGTAAAATATGGCTGAGGACCACCAAGCAATGCTGACCTTAAGTGACACTTACTGTGATTTATGTCCTAAATAAAATGATCATTTGACTTTATCAAAGAAGATAAAAGTACATTGGGGAAGAGTCTAAAGCATTGCAAAAATGTGTTAAGGACTTTGCTATATACTGCCAGAATTAACCCACTTTCACACCTGCCTGCTGTCTTAAAAGACTTACTTTTGCCATCTTGTCTTAACCTGGTGCTATTGCAGTTTATGTATGTTGTATATTTACAAAGGAGTATAAATAATTTTAAAATGCATATTACAGAGTGTTATATGGTAATGCTTTTTCATGTTACTTGAATTCTCTAGGGAGAAATTGGAAGATATGTTAATTTTATAAAAGACATGTTTGAATGTTGAGTTTGAGTAAATAACATCTAATGCTCCTCCACTATGTTTTTTAACTGCTCGATTCATTGCAGTCAGTATGACAAAGTCTGATTAGCTGTTCACCAAAGCTGTTTCTCCTTCTTTCTGGGCACACAGCTAAACAACTTCTCAGCCTTCTCTCCAATTACATAAGGCCGTATGCCTGAGTCCCAGCCACTAGAATGTGAACAGAAGTGATGGGTGCCACTTCCTGTTCTAGCCCATGGAAATGTTCCATTGGTGATCCTGTAGATTGTCTTCTCCTATAGATTGTCTGCTGGACAAGTGTTGACACTTAGAAAATCTTTGCAAGCCACTCCTCAAAGGTGACTGGGCACCAAGATGGAAGGAGCGTGGGTCCCTGAATCACCAGTTGGAGGAAAGCCACCCATCAATCAACTGGAAACACCCACCTTCTGCTCAATGTAAATAAGACATAGACTTATGTTATGCTAAGCCACTAATACTTTACAGTATCTGCTAGCAAAAGCTTTAAAAATATGGTAAGTAAGAAAATAGGAATAATTGTCAAAATCGTCAACATTCAAATTTCATACATCCAGAGTTCTCCTTTCCTTGGAGAATAATGCTGTTAATAATGATCATCTCTATGAAGACAAGGCTGAGTTCTCAGGTGATGACGTCTTATGCCCTCTTTTTTTTAACTAGGATTACTGCCCAGGGATTTAAGGGAATCAAGAAATTAAACCCAGCACGTTCTCATTCAAAGATAAGAATGTGGCTGAGAAAGGCATGTTTCTGTGAAAACATCTGTGAATATAAATCAGACTTTACCTGCTGCCTCTAAAAGAATGCTTGTATAGGTCAGACAGCCAGTTCTGGTTATTTGGAACCACATTGCCTACTACCCATTCTGTACACACACACTTCTGCCTGCTATCCGTCCAAATGGCCCACTCACTAGAGTTGCTCTCTGCTAGGACAAAGCAGGTTCTAAACCAGAGCATGCCATTTTATTCAAAAGAGAATCTACTGAACGGGTTCCCACCAGGTACATAATGGGTTTATAAGGTTGAATAGTGGTTATGGCAGAGTGTGAGAATAGTGCTGATGAAAATTTAGTCAGGTGGAGAGGTTAAGGCATGATTTCTGGGATTATAACAAAGATGAGGCAACTCTGCATGTGTATATATCTGTGTGAGTATGAGAGAGATATATGAGTCTCACTGTTTTCATGTCTAAAACAAAGATTTCCATCCCAACGATTTCCCAGAAACCAAAATGTAGTGCTCTACCCTTAGTACATTTTTCTTTCAAATAGAGAAAAGCCATTACTTTTTTCATCAGAGAAACCCTAAAGTTTAATCCCAGCTCTTTCACTTACGTGCTATGTTATTTCTATTATAGATATAGAAGGATAGATGATAAATATAGATAAGTATAGGTACATGTACAGATATGTAGGTGTACTGCTATAACGCATTTATAACATTACACTTATATGTACACACATATGTTATAGCAGTATGTGTGTGTGTGTGTGTGAACCTCAGTTTCCTCATCTGTAAAATGGGGATAACAACTACCTTAGTTGCTATGAGGTTCAAATAATGTACCATGCACATATGCCTAATACAGAGTCTAATACATGGAAAACACTTGATATGTAGATAAAAGAAAACTTTCTGTGTTAAAAACATATCCTGAGTCTTTCTAGTTTATTAATTATGATGAGTCTTTTAATTAATTGGAGTTATCCCCAAATAAAAGTCCAGGGAACATCACTGTGAGGCGTGAACCTCAGACCTAACATTTGAATTCGGGTAAAGTCTGGTTAATGAGTATCAAGGATAGCCTTTTTCAATGACTCTTGGAGCATAAACATCAGAAACATCAGTAAGGAGAAACACCAATGAAACATCATTGAGAAGATGAAGCTAATATGGAGAGAGGCCTCTCTCTAAAAGACAAGGGCCTGCAGACTGGAGGGTCCTGGGGAAAGGAAGGGACAGGTCATGTCAAATCAGCCCACACCCTTCCACCTTGTGCTCGAGGAGAGATGAGAGGGGGCAGAAGCAATTTACCTCCCACTGTTCATGAACACCATCGATCTATTTCTTCTCTTTATCCCTCCCTTTCTCCTTCCTTCCTTCCATCACCCAATCTCTCTCCCCCTCCGTCTCTGTCTCTCCTTCTTTCTTCCTTTTCTCCTCCTCCTCCACCTCCTCCTTCTTCTTCTAACCTCCTTCTCTTCTTCCTCCCCTTTTTTCAATGCCCACTCCCAATTAATGGGCTATTCTCAGTTACTGTGACTCCGAGAATCCACCTAAGAAAAGCTTGGTCCAAGTCCTAGCTCTGCCACTGCATGTTGTACCTTGTTAACTTCCCTTGCCTTCTCTGAACTCAATTTCCTTGTTTTATGGAGGAAATAAATAAATATCTGCTAACCCCACCTAAAAGGGCTGATGCAAAGATCAAGTGCTCCAGTGGCTATAAAAGCTTGTTAGTTTGCTTGTGCTTGTAATTGCTAGAGAAGTGAATGAAAGTCGGACGGAAGCCACATGACTCTCTTCTGGTGGGGCTGTGAATGGGTATAGGTCTTTTGGAACACAAAAGTTCTTTAAAAAGTTTATTCCCTTTGAGTATTTCTGTGAACCAGCCTAAGCAAATTTATTTAAATGTAAAAAATCTTCAGGTCTGAAAATATCCATTTCAGTGATGTTTATAATAGAAAATACTTTTACCCTAAAAGTAGAAAATAGATTATATAATTTGCATCTTGACATCCTTAAACAGTATATTTTGGAGAAAATGTCATAATATTGGGAAAATGTTAATGACATCAAGTTAAGGGAAAATTCAGGATGCAAAGTTATGCAATTCTAACTATTTAAAAATCTATTTATTAAAAGGATTGGAAGAAAAGAAAATAGGTTGATATGTATGATTAGATATCTATGTTTAGGAGTTTTTAAGGTGTATTTTTAATGATTATTGGTTTTTTAAAAATATTTTTCACTTTTAAATAATGGACATAAGCTACTTTAATTATATGTAATTATATATATATATTACATATCATTTAAAATATATGTGATAAAATAAATACTAGAGAAGTGCAATTTCTTTAGCAGTATTCTATAAAGAATTTTCTTTTCATATTTCTTGTGAAATAACAGAAATCTTAATAATATGAAATATTGAATAATGGTTATTTTCAAGATAGCATTGTTAATTTTGTTGAGCTATGGTATGCTTTAATAAAATGTGAATTAGTGAAGTTCTGCTCTAAATGCAGGTGTTAAACAGTGAACTGAATTGTAATGAGTTCTTAGCACCCAGCAGTATTGTCAATGAAATTGTATTTATCTCTAGGAACCAGAATGGTCAAATAATCATGTATGAATTAGATTTAGTTTGGGAACCTTTATATCTTGTTGGGGTGGAAATGATTGTTTAAGACATACACGATTTTAAATTGTTTCAGAGAATGAGGATGACTTCAGTTCCTAGTGGGACCTCTGACATTTTGCTAACTGAATGTGTAAAGTTTGTGTTGGGAAAGTAAGAAGGTATATCTGCAGAGGAAACAAGCGTTTTTCCTCAAGTTAGAAATACTTTTTTACCTTCACATCCCCAAACATTGCTGGTAGGTTGTGTGTTTTTGTTCCTAAATCCGAGTGATAGAGAATGTCTTCATCCATAGCATCCGGGTAAGGATTGTTAACACAAACAAATCTTTTCCTGTGAAAAATAATATGAAAAAGATATAAAGAAATTTTGATAGAAATCACACAAAAGAAAAAAGATATCAGTCTATACCTATGATAACCACTAACCCAAATGCTGGACCTAAATCTTCATTTAGGATTAAATGATTTTTTGAGAAGCAAATATTATTATAATATTATAATAAAACCAACACCAATAGTAATACTGGCTAATATTTGATGTGCACTTAGGCATAGCCATAATCATGAAGAGTGCATACTGCCATAAAAACAATGTATAATAAATACATTACATCATTTAACCCCATAACCATTCTATTAGGTAAGCAATACTAACTAATCCAATTTATGAAGGAAGGAGCCAAGGCTTACAGAAGTTGAGAAACGAGCAAGATTTTACAACAAGTAGATTACAGAACAGTCTGTTTTGTTGAGTTCTGTCTGGCCTTCATGATCATTTTCTTCTCTGCGGGGGAGGCTGTGTAACGTAAGCTACTGGGATCAGTAGTCAGATTGCCTGGTTTCCACTCCCAGTTCAACTGTATGTGTATATATATTTGAAAGTTTCCATATCTGTAATGGGTATAGTGAAAATAACTGCTTTGCAAGATTGCCTAGAGGAATGTATGAGCCTAGCTGAGTTACTATCCTTCCTCTCTCTCAGTAAAATAAGGCAAGACAGTGAACTGTCTTTGATTACTACAGTAATGATTATGTACTAGTTTAATTATTAGTAATAAATTATCTACCCCACATCACAAGGGGTCAAGCTATCTTTGCCAAGAACTATCTGACTTCTTTGCTCTGTGTTCCTTCCATTTCTCTGTAAATACCTCTAAACATCTTTTTAAAAGTTTGCATTTTTCTATATTTCCAGTGATCTCCAACCATTAAAAAAATAGTTTAAAAACACTGGTGCCTAGACCTCAATGAATTTAGACTCTGAAATTAGGTTTTAAGTCTTCCCAGATGCTCTGATGGGCAATCAAAATTGAGAATACCTCTTTAGGCCTTTGTTCCTGGAACAGCCTTCCCCTTTCCCTCCATTTTTCACAGTTCTGAGTCCTACTCACTGTTCAAGGTCAAATTCAAATATCACCTCCTCCAGGATGGCTTTCCCAAGCATCTTCCCTACTCAGTTCATATGAATTCCCATCTCCCACTGTGTTCCTAAAGCATTTATTTCACACCTAGGTTAAGAAATAGGATTTCACATGCTAATTTTCTATCTCCTAGAAAAACTGTGAATTTCCTCATGCAAGCTGTCTTATATATCTTTTTATTAATCCCCAATCTCAACAAATTATATTTGTTGAATTAAATTTAACTGTTCAAGAAGTGGAACCAAATACTATTAATTTTTTCCTCAAAGACATTTAGGGAAACAGATTCTTAATTAGTTAGTGGATCATAGCTGGCTTCAAAAATAAAGCATTCCATGTTGTTATACTTTACTACTTCAGAACCAGACTCAAAGTCTCAAAGCAAAAGGATCCCTCCTTTCTTCTCCTGGTGAGGGGCAAGAAGACATTTACCAGTACTCCCTTATCAGGAAAACTGTGGGCAGTAAACCAGCAGTGTTGCAGGGGGAGCTTGTTAGAAATGAATGATCTCAGTCCCCGTCCTAGACTTACTGAATCAAAACCTGCCTTTGAAGCAACTCTTATGTGATTTCTGTGCACATTGAAGTTTGGGAAACACTGCCGTCCACTTTCCTTCCAACTTCTGTTACCTTTTGTTTGACTCTGCCAAAACTGCTTTCCCTCTTAGGAGATTTTTCTTTGGATTCCCAACTGAATCCATAAATCCTTACTCTAGAAAAGAGTTTCCTTCATCTACTCCAGTGATTCTAAACCCTGACTTCCTATCAGACTCTCCTGGGGTGCTTTAAAAAGTGCTGGTACCTGAGCCTCACACCTAGAAATTCCGATTCAGATTGTCAGGAAGTTATGGGTGTTGGTATTTTAAAAATCGCTGATGTACTCCAACTTTTGTATCTTCAAAAAGAAATTCTCCAACCATTAACTATATTCTCTTATATTAATTATAATACTACTGTTAATTCATTAGTTTAGGAAACATTCGTTAGTTTTCCTTGGTGATCTGTTCAATAGTTAATGATCCCTTGGTCAGAAAGTGGAGGAGAGGGCAGGTCTGTAGATTTGTATCCCTCTGGGCTCATCAAAGCACTTTTAACACTTCTGGCCAAGATGAAAGCATAGGTAGATACGCTGTGCTTCCTCGTACAACTAAATAAGAACAACAAATTTAAAAAACAAACAAAACTGCTAGAAAATCGAACTAAATGGAAATCCAACAACCAAGGAGTTAAAGAAGAAATATTCATCCAGACTGGTAGAAGGGGTGGAGATGGGCATCCAGAGTGGAGAGGACTCCCAGCAAGGCAGTGGTTGGAGGAGTGGGGTGGGTGAGGTGGTGGCTGATGGACCAGCAGCCCCATATTTGCATGCGGATAAACCAGGAGGAAAAACTGGCGAGTGAGGCAGACAGTGCAACCCAGGGTTCCAGCATGAAAAAAGAAAGCCTCAATATCTCTAGCAGTAAAAACCTGTGTGGATTGTGGTGGTGGGAGAAACTCCCAGCCTGACAGGAGAGTTTGTTGGAGAGACCCACAGGGTTCTAGAATGTACACAAACCCACCTACCTGGGATTCTGCACTAGAAGGGCCCAATTTTCTTGTGGGTAGCGGGGGAAGTGACTGAAAGCTGGCCAAGAGCCGAGCAAGCAGCATTGTTCCCTTTGTATGCCCCTCTCCAACATACAGCACCACAATGCAGTGACATGTGTTGCCCCACTCTGATGAACACCTAAGGCCCCGCCCCTTACTACGTAACAGGCCCACTGAAACAATAAAAAATATATATATATATAGCCCCAACGAAAGAACAGATCAAAGCTCCAGAAAAAAATACAGCTAAGTAATGAAGAGATAGCTGACCTATCAGATGCAGAGTTCAACACACTAATAATTAGGATGCTCACAGAAATGGTTGAGTATGGTCATAAAATAGAGGAAAAAGTGAAGGTTATGAAAAGTGAAATAAAGGAAAATGTATAGGGAACCAACAGTAATGAGAAGGAAACTGGGATTCAAATCAATGACTTGGAACAAAAGGAAAAAGTAAACATTCAACCAGAAGAGAATGAAGAAACAATTCAAAAAAATTAGGAGAGGCTTAGGAATCTTCAGGACAACTTTAAATATTCCAACATCTGAATCATAGGAGTGCCAGAAGGAGAAGAACAACAGCAAGAAATTGAAAATTACTTGAACAAATAAGGAAGGAGAACTTCCCCAATCTGATGAAGGAAATAGAATTCCAGGAAGTCCAGGAAGCCCAGAGAGTCCCAAAGAAGTTGTACCCAATGAAGCACACACCAAGGCACATCATAATCCCATTACCCAAGATTAAAGATAAAGAGAGAATCTTAAAGGCAGCAAGAGAAAAGGAGAGAGTTACCTACAAAGGGGTTCCCATAAGCCTATCAGCTGATTTCTCCAAAGAAACCTTTCAGGCAAGAAAGGGCTTTAAAGAAGTATTCAAAGTCATGAAAGGCAAGGAACTCCACCCAAGATTACTCTATCCAGCAAAACTATCCTTTAGAATGGAAGGGCAGATAAAGTGCTTCTCAGATAAGCTCAAGGAGTTCATCATCACAAAGCCCTTATTATATGAAATGGTAAAGGTACTTATCTAAGAAAAAAAAGGAGATCAAAACTATGAACATTAAAATGACAACAAATTCACAACTATGAACAACAAAACCTTTAAAAAAACCCCATGAAAACAAACTAAGCAAACAACTAGAACAGTAACAGAATCACAGAAATGGAGATCACATGGAGGGTTATCAGTGGGAACGGGGAGGGGGGAGAATGGAGGAAAAGGCACAGGGAATAAGAAGCATAAATGGTAGGTACAAAATATACAAGGGGAGGTTAAGAATAGTATAAGAAGTGTAGAAGCCAAAAACTTATATGTATAACCCATGGAAATGAACTAAGGGGGGAATGCTGGTGGGAAGGGGGGTACATGGTGGAGGAGAATAAAAGGGGAAATGGGACAACTATAATAGCATAATTAATCAAATATATTTTTAAAAATTTTTTATAAAGCACTTCTAAGATGATCACTCTATTATTAACCAAAGGAAAGAGCACTTTAAAGTATTACGCCAAATTCAATCCAGTATGAATCTGGCAATAACAATAGTATTTTTTTGTTTTATAATACTTTGATCTTCCCAAAATATAGAATTTTTACTGAATAGAATGCATGCACTTTTTCTCCCCAACCTTGTTTTGCATTTTCTTTCCTTTTTCTAAAATGGGGGACGAAAGGGGCACTGGGAATACGGTCTTTCAGCAAACCATGACAGCACGGTCAGTGTTAGAAACCGGTGACCAAAGAAAAGTGCTGGCCAAGAAGTCTTTTCATTTTACCATTACCTTCATCTTCATAATTTTTCCTTTTCTCCTTTCAAGGCTTCCCCGAACCAATGAGCATGGTAGGAGTCTGCTCTGTTTGGGATGGGTAAGTGGAAAATTTTCTGAAACACCGACATGATGGAGGCTCTAAGCAAGGCATTGGATACAACTCAGCCAATCAGAAGGAGTGCACAAAAATTCCTTAAGCTTCCTGAAGATTAATGCTCTATTATGCTCTGTGAACCTGGGGCAAGAATTGGAGCTGAATTTGCAGACAGCTTTGGCAGATTTATGCCCACCCATGAGATGAATAACATACATGGTATTTTAGAAGTGAATTTTATGGAAAGTCTATCACAAAGCATATGAAATCACTTCATATTATGCTGCAACACAGTTAAATCTCCCTTAGGCACTGGGAGGCCCCTTTAATTATTTCTCAGATATTTCAGTCCATGGTCCTGGAATTAAAGACTGAACTCCAGTCTGAACTTTGAGTTTCTTCACTCCTACAGGTTAGTTAATCTTGCATGGGTTTTTTTTATTCACTTCTTTTTAAAGATTTTATTTATTTATTTTAGAGAAAAGGAGAAGGGAGGGAGAAAAGAGGGAGAGAACATCGATATGGGATATATGTTGATCAGTTGCCTCTGACACTACCCTAACTGGGGACCCAGCCTGCAACACAGGCATGTGCCCTGACTGGGAATCCAACCAGCAAACTTTCAGTTCACAAACCAATGCTCCATCCACTGACCCACACCAGCCAGGGCTTGCTTCACTTTTAAAATAATTGAGATATAATTGGCATATTGCCCCACTTTCTTAGATGAGTCAAATTCCCCCAAGAACCAAGGAATGAAACTGTCATTGAAGAAAATTTGCATTGTATTTACTTTGTTTTATATTCTGAGCTGTGTTTCAACTATATCATCTCTAAACTTAAATTTAAATAACTATAGTGGTCTATCTTCTAAACATTTAATAGAAAACTCAAAGAACATCAATCTGATCAAAATAAATTAAAAAATTAAAATTACTTACTCAACATATTTATTCCTGTTAGATCCCATGGATTTATTGGAAGCAGGTAAAGTTGAAGTCATACTTTGTACTGTGAGGATAATCACTCTTAAATTGATGTCAGGAAATAAATATATAATGAGTTGCTATTCAATTATAGGGCAATTGTAATAGTTCAGCTTCAAGTCAGAATAACACTTTCCCTTAAAACCTATGTTTTCTTCTAAAATCAGTAATGGAATTTTACTTTTAGCATTCTAACTCCCTTACCAATTCAAAAAATATCCTCCTTGACATGGCCTTTTGTACTATAGATCAGCCTTTGAAGCAGCACTTGTCTAAGAAGACTAGGCCATTCAAAGGTGTGGCATCCTATCTCTCTGACCAGGCTGGTTAGCTTGTTAACTGTTGACCAGTGCACCTTTCCCTCACCCTGATGTTGGTCCCAGCATGGGTCTGGCGTGGCACAGCAAGTGTCTTGGGACAACTGTATGTAAATCCAAGTCCCTCATCGGTTTCCATAATAAGTCCACCACATGTTGTCTCAAAAATATGCCCAGTACATGTGAGAACTTTCGGTTCCAGAACATTTTATTTTCTTGCCCCAATCTACCCTTCACCAACTTGTTTTCATTCTGTGTTCACAAGTAAGAAAAACATAAAAGCCATGACCTCAGAATGCCTCTTCATCTGAACTCTGCCCATTCAATTCACACAGAAGCTCTGATAATTAAACAAAATCTGTTTCCCAGGGCTTCATTACACTAAACCCTAGGCTGCCCATAAAATCCAATCCAAGCAGCTGTTGGAGGTCAGTCCAAGTAGAATAACAAAATAAGGCCTAATGTTTTCAGAAAACAGAGTCTCTTTTAAGAAATCCGTAAATTCATTGCTTTTCTGCTGCTCCTTACTGTATGCTTTGGGGATGGAAGAATCTAGAAGCCTTTAAAGGAACTTCATCCTATTTTTTTCTCTCTGTCTCTCTTTTTTTTTTCTCAGCTTTCATGGCAATGAGCTAAAGTTCTATGCTGGTAAGAGCTTTAAGAACATTTGTCTCATGGCTTGCAAGCAAACCAGAGCTTAAAATGTTCACAGATGACCAAATAGCAGCAGATACAAGGCATTTCATAATGTGCATGAATTTCTCTGTAAGAATGTGCATCACAGTGCAGAATCAAATGCCTACATCTTAACTTTTAGAAGATACTCCTCTTCCTGGTGATAGTCACTT
Organism: Tonatia bakeri; assembly: GCA_004024845.1. Taxonomy (NCBI): domain Eukaryota; kingdom Metazoa; phylum Chordata; class Mammalia; order Chiroptera; family Phyllostomidae; genus Tonatia; species Tonatia bakeri. The sequence continues at coordinate 23,736 of PVIA01009501.1, read as the reverse complement.
TGAACAAACTCTTTGAATTCTGTGCTGTCCTCCTTCAGTCCATCTTGGCTAGTAAAAATTTACAAAATGATAAGGAAAGAGAGCAGGGAACTAATGCAGCATTCTAAATCTTGCTACTGCCACTACCAAATGGACATTTGTAATTTTGCCCAAAGGTATCCCCAAATCCCCAAGGTAATGACAACTTTGAGGCAAAATAAGTCTGAACTTCTGTGTTGCTTGTGTAACTTGGGAGAGTAGATGCAGTTTTTGTTTATAATAAAACCTCATGGCCCTCCTTAAAGTGGTCTACCTGCTGCCCTTTCTTTACCACCATTGGAAATTTTGAGAGTCAACATGCCCACCACCCACCTCGGGGTGAGAGAGTGTCACACTTTTATTTATTATTTCATGCTGTATCTCTAAATATTTTTTAGGGCATAATGAAGAGGACTACCAAGTTCTAGTCTGGCATTTACCTCCAGCTCTGACAGGTGAAAGTGTTAGCTAATTAGAAGTGTTAACTAATTAATTACTCCAGTGAATTAATTAGACTAATTAACATGTCCATTTCCAGTGCAGATTCTGTCAGCCAATGATCTTGATAGAAACAGTGCCAGGGAACACCAACAATGTTTTATGGACCCCATACAACAACTCCTGACGACATTAAGGCAAATGGTCATCATTTGGGTGAGAATAGTCTTGTAAAATCTATGAAAGTAGAGTACTAATTAATGTCTTCTGGATAATCTGAAATTATCTTCTTTAGTTTTCAATTTTTTTCCATTTTTGATCCTACTCTTAGAATAGGTTGTTACTTAACAATTTTTTTTCTTATTGACTGTGTTGTGAAAGGTCAGTCACCTGAATGGGAATAAAGAGATGTCACATGTTTAGAAAGCATGCATCACAGAAGTGCACAAGGCCAACTCAGGCCCAGCCACTGGGCGTTTTGTGAAAGAAGGCCGTGTGCCAAGCAGAGCCCCCTGAGTCAGCAAAGCCTGGAGATCATCAGGGCCTTCCTCAGCTCCACCAGATCCATGCTCCACAGTGTCTGCCCTAACACAAAACACATCACTTCCTCCATTGTGCCAGCATTTTCATGTTCTCACTCCCATGAGTTTTCTACTCGATGATTATGCCCTGGAGCACAACTGGGTGGTATTTTTGTCTCTCCCCAGTTGGCTTGCTTTCTGTTGGATCAATGAGATTTACTCATGTAGACTTAGAACCATACTCACCCGCTAAAACAGTACTGCCGTTTCCCTAGGGGGCATAGCTAGGAATGTGGGGCTCCGAGAACCTTGCTGTAACCTGGGCATCTATTTAATGGCAGGTGCTGAGAACACAGAGGATGAGAAGGATGGTGTCTGCCCTAAAGGAATTTATTCTCTATTGGAGAGAGATGATGGTCAAGAATATGATAGGTGCTATGAAACACAGAGGAGAGGCCATGAACCCAGACTGGCAGATACAGCGTGCTTCTGGAAGGATGGGATGCCTGGGTTGCAAATTGAGGAAAGATGTAGTCCTGAAAAATATTGCTGAGGATAGGGTGGGTGAATATGAGAGGCCTGTGATCCTGGCCCAGGGAAGAGTGTGTAAAATTCATAGAGGTGACAGAAAAGTCAGATTTAGATAACTGCTAATAGCTCTATGTGATTTTACTTCCACATATTTGCACCAGATCATCTCAGTTAGGGCTTTGTGGCTCTCAGGTTTTGACATTCCTGCTATATTAGTAAATAAGGGCCAACACAGGGTTACATTAGTTATAACGTACACATTTAGTCCATACTACTCTGTTTTGAGGTAAATGGAAACTCCACATAGGAGATGTCACACTTATCACAGTGATTATTAAGCACCTGCTATGTACTAAGTTTGTGCTGACTTGAAGTTGCATAACGATGTAAGACTATGGTTCTTGTTCTCAGGGTCATTTTCTGGCAACTTACAAACAGAGAGGATTTAACTTACAACTGCCTGGGCCATGTTGATGGCCTTTCTCACTGAGATTAAAATCCACACAGTGTGGCCAAACTCAAATTTACTGTTCCCCAATGGCTGACCATAACAACAGTGAGAAACCAGGGAAGGCCAGCAGAGCCTCAGGTGGTTTGTTCAGCGGGGGCACTTGAGACTCAAAACGTGTGGCTTCTGAATATGCTTGACTTCAGTGTTTAGAATGTTCCTGTTCTTAATGCTGTTTGAGAAAAGGAAATGTGTGGCAGAGGATATCAAACAAAAATTTAAGAGATGTTATTTTATCGTAACGGAGGCATGACATTTTGAAGCAACAGTGATAAGAAATAAAATTTAAAAGACTATTTTTTAAAAAAGTATATTTTATTGATTATGCTATTACAGTTTTCCCAATGTCTCCCTCTTTATCCCCCCTCTGCCCTGTATCCCCAACCCTCTAGCAGGTCCCCCCTTAGTTCATATCCATGGGTTATACATATAAGTTCTTTGAGTTCTCTGTTTCCTATACCATTTTTGATCTCCCCCCATCTACTTCATGCCTACCAATTATGCTTCTTCTTCCCTGTACCTTTTCCACCCAATTCCTCCCTTCCCCTTCCCCACTGAAAACCCTCCATGTGATCTCCATTTCTCTGATTCTGTTCCTGTTCTAGTTGTTTGCTTAGTTTTTGTTTTGATTGTTTTTCTTTTTTTTAGATTCATTTGTTGACAGTTTTGAGTTGTCATTTTACTGTTCATAGTTTTTATCTTTTTTTTCTTAGATAAGTCCCTTTAACATTTCATAAAATAAGGGCTTGGTGATGATGAACTCCTTTAACTTGACCTTATCTGGGAAGCACTTTATCTACCCTTCCATTCTAAATCAAAGCTTTGCTGGATAGAGCAATCTTGGATGTAGGTCCATGGCTTTCATGACTTCAAATACTTCTTTCCAGCCCCTTCTTGCCTGCAAGGCTTCTTGAAATCAGTGGATAGCCTTATGAGCCTCCTTTCTAGGTAACTGTCTCCTTTTCTCTTGCTTCTTTTAAGATTCTCTCTTTATCTTTAATCTTGGGTAACTGAATGATGATGGGCCTTGGTGTGTTCCTCTTTGGGTCCAACTTCTTTGGGACTCTCTGGGCTTCCTGGACTTCCTGAGAGTCTATTTCCTTTGCCAGATTGGGGAAGTTTTCCTTCATTATTTGTTCAAATAAGTTTTCAATTTCTTGCTGTTGTTCTTCTCCTTCTGGCACCTCTATAATTCAGATATTGGAACATTTCAGTTTGTCCTAGAGGTTTCCTAGTCTCTCTTTATTTTTTTTAATTCTTATTTCTTCATTCCATTCCAGTTGGATGTTTATTTTTCCCTTTTTTCTAAATCATTGATTTGAGTCCTGGTTTACTTCCTGCCACTGTTGGTTCTCTGAATGTTTTGCTTTATTTCATTTTGGGTATCTTTCATTTGTTTTTTTCATTTTTTGACCAAGTTTAATCAGTTCTGTGAGCATTTTGATTACCAGGGCTTTAAATTCTCCATCAGATAGGTTGGCTTTCTCTTCATCATTTAGCTCTCTTTCAGAAGTTTTGCTCTGTCCTTTCATTTGGGCCATATTTCTTTGTCTTGGGCAGCTGATAGAGTTGTAAGGGAGTGGGGCCTTAGAAATTCACCAGGGCGGAGCAACCCTCTTTGCTGCACTGCAGTGCTGCCTGTGGGCAGCTCACCTGCTTGTCTCTAGCCCCACTTTCCAATGGACTCTTGTGTGAGACTGGGAGAAACTCCCACCGTGGTGACCGCCGTAGTCTACAGTCAGCTCTAGGTTTCGGTTTCTCACTCAGTCAGCCCCACCCACGTGGTCCACAACCTCGCTTTGTGTTCTTATTGGTCTGGTTGGTTGTCTCTGCAATTCTGTTGTTGTTGGAGTTTCATGCAGTTTGATTTTCTGGCACTTCTGGTTGTTTATTGAGTTTACATTGGTTACTATCCTTTTGATTTTGCAAGGAAGCAAAGGGTTTCTACCTATGCCTTCATCTTGGCCAGAACTGCAAAAGCCCTTTTTTAAGTTCAAAATAATTGCTTTCAACTTGGAATGGAAATCTGAAGGACAAGAAGAAATTATTTAAAGAATACTTCTGAAGAAAAAGAATGTCAGTAGCAACAGGATGGGATCTGGACTATCGCATTCAATCCTTACAACAACCTTGTGAGAGAAGTATTATTATTTTCTCAATTTTCAGATGAGGAAATAAGAAACCAGAGAGGTGAAATGAGGTGTTTGAGACCCTATAATGAGTTAACCAAAACCGGAATTCAGACCTACTTTTGCCCAGCTACAAAACCTTGGAGACTTTTTATATTTGATCACTGTTTTTATTTTTTAAACTGATTTTTAATGAGAGGTAAAGGGAACCATTGATTTGTTGTTCCACTTATTCCAATCAATGCATTCACTGGTTGATTCTTGTATGTGCCCTGACATGGGATCTTTTGATTTTTGATTTTTGATTCTAGAAGAGGGAAAAGGAGAGATAGAGAAAGAGTGAAACATCAATGTCAGGGAGAAACATCGATGTGAGAGGGAAACATCAATTGGTTGCCTTCTATACGTGTTGAGACTAGGCAGGTGCTCTGACCTAGAATCAAACGAGCTATCTTCCCATTTGGGGAAGGTGCACAACCAAGTGAGCTATACTGGCAGGGGCAGATGTTGGGGTTCTTTAAAGAAGACAATAGTCCAAGGAGAATGGCATCAACAACAAAAGGGAATTTGATCTGGATCTTAAAGGTGAAGTAGGAGTGGAAGACGAAGAGTATCTCTATAATACACCTCTCTCTGCTGATTTCATTCATTTATGGGAAAAGGGTCCATAGCTAAGCCACAGTGACTGTGTATTATGGGAATACTGCTGAAGAAAAATAGGCTCATTAAGATGATAAAAACCCCATTAATGCTGATTTTAAAATCACCTCCTTGCCAAAATTTAAAATGATCTTTAAAATGTTCCACAAACACACTTTAATTTGCAGTTTAACTCATCTGAAGCTTACGACATCCCTGTGATTTTACCCAAAGAGCTGGGTCTGTTCCAATACCCCACCTGCATCTAGTGCTGTCTGCTGCAGAGTGGGCCCCCCGAGCATAAAGGCACTGGGCTGAGAGTCTCCTAACTGCCTGTGGGTCGCCCATTCCGATAACTGCCTGCCCTGGAGATTAAAGCTTTGTTTGTTTTTAAGCCCCAGATGAAGGTGCCCCAATCAGAACATAAGGTATCCTGGGAAATCTGTTGGAAAGAAGCTCTGTGAGTTTGACAAACCTCACACTGAAATGAGAGAAGGGGCTGTTTTTCTTGGAATTCAGGAAAGGCTCAGTCCTAACCTCTAACAACAACAACAACAACAAAAAAGGTTATTACTGCAGCTGCCCAAGAGGGTTCTGATGGGAAAATAATGCTAATCCATCGTGGAGGTGGTGAATTCCAAGCCCAGAAAGTCACGAAATTTCAAAGTTGACTGATCCTGGTTTGGGTTTGGCTGTGACGGATAGCAGTGTACTTTATGGTACTCTCCTAACAACACGAATAAGTGCAGCAGTTTGAGTTAAACGTTAATTTTTTTTCTAAAGAAGTAGAAAACCCTGAGTACATAAACATGGTCACGTTCGCTTTCCTGTTAATGCCTCACCTCAGGAATGTCATGACTTTTCGAAAGTGTGACTCTTTGGAGCACTTTACTTCGGACTTGCACTTCATTTCTGGTTGTGCGAATGGCGGTGCTTCTGGGAGTTCTATGCTAGTCAGTATTCTTTACAATTTTAGTTATAAAATACTTCAAACATATAGAAATGTGAAGGTGTAACAGATGTCTGTGTAGTTGCCACACAAATTTAACAATGGCTAATGTTTTGCCATATTTAATGGACTTAGAAAAAAGAATCCATTAAAGCCCTTTCTATCTTCTTTACTTTTACATGATTTTTGCTTTCTCCCCGGAGGTAACCACTACCCTGACGTTGCTGGATATCCTTCTGGGGCACATTTAAAAACTATTACTTTTTTAAAAACACAAATTAAAAAAAAAAGATTTCATTTATTTATTTTTAGAGAAAGGGGGAGGGAGGGAGAAAGAGAGGGAGAGAGATGTCAACATGTGGTTGCCTGTCATACATCCGCAACCAGGAAGTTGGTCCACAATCCAGGCATGTGCCCTGACTAGGAACCAAACCAGCCACCTTTTGGTTCACAGGCCGGTGCTCAATCCACTGAACCACACCAGTCAGGGCTAAAAACTACTACTTTAAAAAAAATTAAATGTATTGGGGTGCCATTGTTTAACAAGGTTAAGTAGGTCTCAAGTGTACAATTCCATGAAACATCTTCTGTGTATTGCATTGTGTAAAACTAGTACTTTTCAATACATACTTAGTGTGTGTGTGTGTATAACTAGAGGAGCAGTTTTGTAGGTTTTGGGTCCAATCCCCACCTCCAGCAGACCAGGACCATGAGTGTGCACCCTGCAAAACCCCAGCTGCTGAGGCACAAGGGTCTACTCCAAGGTGAATCCTCTCTGGGCCATGATGACATCAGCTTATGAGCTGACACCTTCATTTCTAAATCAGGGTCAGCCCTTTCATACCTGAGAGCTTACCCGTGTAACTTTTACACAACAGTCTTTTTGCTTCCTTTGAAACAGATATCCATGTGACTGAGTATTCCATGTTGCTTGCACATACTTTGCTTAATAAGCAAAGGTAATACTGTAAAAACTAAAAAATGAGTTTTTGAATTAACTTGGTCCTCAGGCAAAAGAAAAACATTGTTCAGTATAAAGAATATGGTAGAAGGTTCAAGTTTTTCTTTAAAATAGCCTTACTTTTCATTAAGCTCTAAAAATGGTGTCTATCTCTGTTAAGCACTGAAGAATTGACACAAGCAATTTTTGGACTTATGATCATGTCTTCCCGATATCAGCATTTCACACGGTTCTGCTATATTGTGTAATTTACTTCATGAGAATGTGTCAGTGCCTGGTGATGCTTGATTTTTGTGTCTCTAACTCATTGGATGTGCGAAAACACTGCAAATCAACATTTAGGATAGGACACAATATGACACACTACATTATTTAACATCAAATTTTATTTGAAAATATTTCAAAATAAATGTCTGTAAGTCAGTATTTTAAAAATGTTGAACATATGGTTTCCTAACAAACAGCCCAGTTCCTGGACATTTTTCCTCAGAACCTGGCTCTTTAGCCTTTGCTGTGGTGAGAAAGGACCAGGGAAATGAAAAGCAAAGATGTTCCAAGCCTAATTCGAATCCTCTACTTCTTCGCCTTAATCCCTTCTTCTTTTCCACACCAGTGAGAGCATAGTCTGGTGAGTAAAATGCAGAGGCTGAGATTTTGGTATAAGTGTCACAATTCTGTTTCAAAGATGAAAAAAAATCACAAAGTTTGCGAAGTTTTGATTTGAGTTGAACTAGCTAAGGGAGAGAACTATGGCCTAATATGCTTGAAGAGAGTAAAGCATCAAGATTTATAAGAACAGACCAACAATATGCCAAATGATACATTGTCCTTGAGTATAATCAGTGTGTGGATAAATGGAAAGTCATTGTATGTAGAGAAAAGCTGTACTCTTGGCTCTGGAAGCAGAAAGAAACAGTAAACACAATTAAATCACAGAATATGGATGCTACTTTGTTTCAAAATGGTAGACTAACAAATTGCACCTACAGAGGCAATATGGTGTACTGAAAAGATCATTGTTTTTAAGCCAAATGGACCCATTTATCATTGGACAAACTCATCATCTTTTCAAACATTACTTTTGTGAGTTTGTTTTCTAGTAAAGTGGACATAATAGTAATGGCCATGCAGGAGTGTTGGGAAGATAAAATGAGAAGTATATTGAATACCTGGTTTATAAGCACAAAATAAAGGATGGTAATTACTATTTTGATACCATTTATTATCTTATTATCTTTACATACTTTTTTTTTAAATTATGGAACATGCAAATAAAGAAAAGTGAAATGGAATCAAAACATCTTTGTGAAGACAGAAAGCTTTGAAAGGGAGATTCCAGGAGAGCTGTGCGGAGCTAAGGCAGGTGTGTTTGTTTATGTGTCTGTGCTGCGTCTGAGTGAGGCTCTGCCCCAGAGCCAGACTTCAAACACAGAAGGTGATTACACTGATCGTCCTGGATGTCTCTGTGCAGACGGTGCCTGGCAAACAAGAAAGTGATTCCCGTGATGCATTTTGCTGAATGCAGTTAGTTTTCCATTTATCACGCTGATTATGCCCAGGAACGATGAATCAGGCAGCATGTAGCTCACCCTTCTCTCAATGGCTCTGACACATTCTAACTCATTGGGCCTTTCTCTGCTAGGTGTGCACTCATCACTGGAGAGCGCACACAGTGGCAGGCCTGGGAGAAAACATTGGAAAACCTTTTTGTAGTTCCTTTCCTTAAAAAAAAAAATGAGATTCTGCATATATATTCAAAGGAAATAAAAATCAGGATTTGGAAGAGAGATCTGTACTCCCACATTCATTGATGCATTATTCACAATAGCCAAGAAATGGAAACAACCAAAATGTCTGGTGACAGATGATTGAATAAAATAAAGTGGGCCCTGGTCAGGTGGCTCGGTTGGTTGGAGCATCGGTCCAGACACCAAAAGGTTGTGGGATTGATTCCCAGTCAGGGTACATACCTAGGCTGCAGGTTCAATCCCCCAGCTGAGGTGCTTCCAAGAGGCAACCAATCAATATCTCTCTCTCTCTCTCTCCCTTCCTCTCTCTCTCTAAAATCAATGAAAACATATCCTTGAGTGAGAATTTTTAAAAGTGCTATATAAAAGAGGGGTGTGAATAATATTAAGGCTCAATATTATTCAGCCTTAAAAAAGAAGGAAATCCTGCCATTTGTGACAGCATGGAAGAAATTAAAGGGAATTAAGCTAAATGGAATAAGCATCTATTTAGATTCTAACAGAGTTAGACTCAGAAGCAGAGAGTAGAATGGCGGTTGCCAGGAAGGGGTTGAGAAATGGGGAGATGCTGGTCAAGGGGACGAAGTTTCCCTTATATGAGACAAGTAAGTTCTGGAGATTCCATGGGCAGCAACGCCGCCACAGTTAACAACACTGCACTGTGTCCTTGAAATTTGCTACGAGGGGAGACCTTAAGTGTTCTCATCACATGCACGAAAAGATAGAAAGAAAGCAGTAATTATGTGAGGTGATGGATATGTTAATTCACTTGAGTATGGTGATTATTTCATAATACATGTGCATATCAAAACATTGAGGTATACACCTTAAAAAGGTACAATTTTTATTTGTCAATTATACCTCCATAAAGCTAAGGAAAAAATAAATAAAAAGGACCCTCATTCTTAGTCATGTGTAGTATCGCTAATTGTATCTTAGTGTAACATCATGTAACTGTGCCAGAGTAAATAAAATCATGACCTTTTATAACCCTAAAAATAAAACAAAATAGATGCGGGAGAAATGTGCAAGAAGGGAAATAATTGAGCGAAATGAAATGCATTCCACATGATTTAATTGCCTTTTTATTGGTCTGCCTCTAATTGTGTCTAATGATGATAGGTGATTCTGGATGCGATCTTGTTTCCTCTTTGCAACCACCTTGTAATGTAGATATTTTCATTTCACAGCAATGTTAGTCCCTTTGCTCAAGGACCCTCCAGTGAGTGGTCCAGGTCTCTCTGATGCTAAATTCCTCATTGATTTCCAAGCCCTGTTTCCTCTACCTGAGAAGCATTTCTAGGATCAAACTTTTATAATTTGAGGACCTTATAGGACCATATGCAAATAGCTGTTTAATTAATATTTTTGGTGAATAACATGAGTGTGGCAGAGAGACAGGAGCACCAGATTGGGAATCAGGAGACTAGGGTTCTAGTCCCAGTTCCACAATTAGCTGGCTGTGTGATCATAAGGAAACCATGTAACTTTTCTTGTTCTCAGGTATCTATTAAATGGGTTGGATTCTTCACTCAAGGCAAGAAACTTGAGCATGGATTGTAAGGATGTCTGATTTCTAGGTTGGTACAGGTAGGGAAATCTTATCTGGACCAGGTGGGGGTGTCCTGTGTGAATGGCACCAATGCGAATGGGAGAGCTGCTGAGAGCTCCAGGATAGTTCAGGTTTGGGCCCATTCATGAGACAGAAACCACACAGTCACTTGAACAAGGGACAGTTTAATATAAAGAACTGTAAACTATAGAAATAGATTAGAGTAACAAGAGATTGGCTAGAAAGAATATAAAATAGCACATATGAGATCAGTCACTACACTGAAGGCTCAGACAGAGCACCCCGCGAAGAGCCCCTCCAGCCAAGGCTGAGATTCAGAGCTTGTTATAGGGCATCGCTGTGGCTTACAGGATGCCACAGAAGTCCCTGTGGTGCCATAGCAGTGGAACTTGCTGGAAATCCTCTCTAGAGTAGCAGGGAAAGCTGTCCACAGGAAGGTGTCTTGCCACAGGTGTTCTGCTATCAGAGCGCCAAAAGGCTTCCAGGGCAGCTGCTGACCACTGATCGCTGCAGGAGCCCGGCACTAGAGAAGTCGTATGCACTAAGCAGAGAGACGTGGGAGAAGTTGTCCACTGCGTAGGAGCTGGGTGCCGGAGAAGCTCAACACCCTGCAGGTGCTGGACACTGGAGAGGTGGCCATGCTGCAGGAGCCAGACATTTGAGAAATCACCTGCAGTGCAGAGCTGGGCACTGAGGGAGTCACTACACTGCTGTGGTTGGCACCAGCAGAAAAGGTAGTCACCTGCACAAACTGTCTGCAGTTCAGGAGCTGAAGCTTGAGGAGTCACAGGCACTACAGGAACCGAACACTGGAGAGGCTGCCGCACTGAAGGAGCCCACCAACAGGGCTCTGGGCATCGGGAAGCGAACCTCCTCCTCCTGCAATGTCTCTCCAGCACCACTTGTTAACATAGCTTCCCCTGTGCCAGCTGGCATAGGAAAACTATCTAAAGGGCCCAGCTGTGTTTTCACAGAGCAAGCAGAAAAGGTAGTCACCTGCGCAGACTGACAGCAAAAGCCGTTTCCTAAAAGAAAAGATTATAGTTTCATGGAATATGATTTCTTGTACCTTACCAATCATTCATTCCAGAGGCAGCCAGCCTAAGGTCTGATGGTCAAACTCAGGCCCTATGTACAGCAAAAAGTTTTAAAATTTTGAATCTAGGTACTTGAAGAAAGGCCATACACATTCAGGTTTCCCGTAGTCTTCAGTACCTCCCTGTTAGCTTTATCCCTACAGTAGTCTTCACACAAGACCTGCCAGGTCTCTGTGATCATTGGAATCTGTGACCCTTGACCACCTATCTGTTTCATTTTACAGATGAGAAAACTGAGGCTTCGAGAAATAAAAGGTCATCCTTCAACTATCTACTTATGCCATCTCCGTCACACTCAAACAAAACACAGATTTAGAGGTAATAAATAAACCTATCTTTATATTAATTTGCACTGGATTTGAGCTGTTTGTATTGCACAGACTTCTTATCTACCTAAAATCAGGAGATTGTGGGAAGAAATGTGTTCAGGTAATTAATTCTCTATGGCAGGAAAACAGCCAGGAGCCTGTCAAGGCTCATTCCTCCCCAGGTTAAGCACCATGATACTAAGTATGCCCTCATGTAAATCCCATCCAGAACCTTTTAAAACCAAATCAGCACTTCACAATCTATGACAAATTACTATGACAAAAATAATTCCACAGATTCCTATTTTATCTGTCTCCTTTATTGTCAAAGCCATTACTTTCCATGTGATGATATTATAGACATTCCTATCACTTTACCAGAATAGGGAATCTATACTATTTTCATTAAACTAAATGTTAGGTAATTTCCAAATTTTAAATAATTTCACACTCTTGGCAAGGTGAGGGAAAATAATCTTTATGTCAAAGTTTTCTCAGGATTGCTGATAATGATGATAGTATTAATGCCTTTCTAATAAAGAATATGTGTGTTATATAATATGCTTTTCTATACATGATTTCATTTAAAATGAATCTTCAGAAATTTTATCTGCTAGCACCCATTTATTTTTTAATAAAGAATCCTTATTTGAGATACAATGCAGCTTAAAACTGTTAAGGTGAAACATAATTTTAAAAACATTCCAGTTAATTCCAAAGAGAAACTTCAGAAATTTTCACAACCTAACAGTGTGGAATTTTCCCAGAAAACTAAAAATGGAGCTGCCTTTTGACCCAGCAATTCCACTGCTAGGATTATATCCTAAGAACCCCAAAACACCCATCCAAAAGAACCTATGCACCCCAATGTTCATAGCAGCACAATTTACAATAGCCAAGTGCTGGAAGCAACCTAGATGCCCATCAGTAAATGAATGGATCACAAAACTGTGGCACATTTACACAATGGAATTCTATGCAGCAGAAAGAAAGAAGGAGCTCCTACCCTTTGCAACAGCATGGATGGAGCTGGAAAGCATTATGCTAAGCAAAATAAGCCAGGCAGTGAAAGACAAATACCATATGATCTCACCTTTAACAGGAACTTAAACAACAAAACAAAGAAGCAAAATATAACCAAAGACACTGAAATAGAGAACAGGCTGACAGTGTTCAGAGGGGAGAGGGGAGGGGATTTCAGGGGAGAGGAGGAAGGGTTTACAGGAACAAGTATAAAGGACACATTGACAAAAAACTAGGGGCAGGTGGAAATGGGAGGGAGGAGGGGAAGACTGGGTGGGTGGACTGGGATGAAAGTAAAAGACAGAAAATTGTACTTCAACGACAATTAAAATAAAATTAAAAAAAAAAGAAATTTCCACAACCTAATCATTCTATTAAAAAATAAAAGACATCTCCAGAAGTTGAGAAGTATTAAAATTTTAGACAAATAAATGAGTTTCAGAAATTAATATGGATTATACTATTTATAACTAAACAAAGAATGGGTATGATAATAACTTGGAATTCGGACAACAGGATATGTGGGTTTACATATCTTCTCTTCCAACAATAGGTCATCATTTCACTTCTGGAAGTTTTAGTTTTTTAATCTATGATGCGGGAAGGAGTGAATATTTCATTTTTTTTAAAGTATAGCTTATTGATTATGCTATTACAGTTGTCCCAATTTTTCCTCTTTATCCCCCCCACCCAGTACCCCCTTCCCTCCTGCAATACCCTCTTTAGTTCCTGCCCACAGGTGGTGTGTATAAGTTCTTTGGTTTCTCCGTTTCCTGTACTGTTCTTAACATCCTCCTGTCTATTTTGTACCTACCACTTATGCTTCTTAATTCTTGCACCATTTCTCCCCTTATTCCCCTTCTGCCCCTACCCTATCTGATAACTCTTCAAATGCTCTCCATACTTATGATTCTGTTCCTGTTCTGGTTGTTTACTTAGTTTGTTTGGTTTTTTTAGAGTCAGTTGTTGGTAGTTGTGAGTTTGTTGTCATTTTATTGTTCATAGTTTTTATTTTCTTTCTTTTTAAATAAGTCCCTTTAACATTTCATGTAATAATGCCTTGGTGATGATGAATTCCTTTAGCTTTACCTTGTCTAGGAAGCACGTTTTCTGCCTTTTCATTCTAAACAATAGCTTTGTTGGATCGAGTAATCTTGGGTGTGAGTCCTTGCTTTTCATCACTTTGAATACTTTTTGCCACTCCCTTCTTGCCTGCAAAGTGTCTTTTGAGAAATTAGCCAATAGTCTTAATGGAAACACCTTTGTAGGTAACTCTGCTTTTCTCTTGCAGCTTCTTTTAACATCGTCTCTTTATCTTTAACCTTTGGCACTTTAATTATGATGTGTCTTGGTGTATTCCTCTTTGGGTCCAACTTGTTTTGGACTCTCTGTGCTTCCTGGACTTGTATGTCTATTTCCTTTGCCAAATGAAGAAAATTTTCTTTCATTATTTTTTCAAATAATTTTGTAATTTCTTGCTCTTCCTCTTCTCCTGGCACCCCTGTGATTTGGGTGTTGGTGTGTTTAAAGTTGTCCCAGAGTTTCCTAAGCCTCTTCTCATATTTTTGAGTTCTTGCTTCTTCATTCTGTTCTGGTTGAATGTTTATTTCTTCCTTTTGTTCCAAATCATTGAATGTGAATCCCAGCTTCCTTCCCTTCACTGTTGGTTGCCTGTAGATTTTTATTTCACTTAGTGTATCCTTCATTTCTTCCTTTATTTTTGTGGCCATACTCATTGAGTTATATGAGCATCCTGATCACCAATATTTTGAACTCTGCAAGTGATAGATTGGCTATCTCTATTTTGTTTAGTTATTTTTCTGGGGTTTTGTTTTGTTCTTTCATTAGGGCCATATTTCTTTGCCTCCTCAATTTGGCAGCCTCTTTGTGTTTGCTTCTGTGTATCAGGTAGAGCTGCTTTTACTTCCTGTCTGAGTAGCGTGGCCTTTGTAGCAAAGGCACTTGTAAATTTTGTGGGGCAGAGCCTTAGATAAATGCCAGGGTGGGGCACATTGCTTCACTGCTCCATGGCTCCACTTGTGGGGGAGTGGGCTGGAGAGAGGACAGTGCCACTGCCTGGCCTCTGGAGAGCCACCTGGTGTTCACCCTGTTTCCAGCCACTTCACCCACTTCCTGTATACTATTGGCACTCCTCCAGCTGCTCCCCTGGGGTTTGTGTATGTTCTGAGTTCATGTGGGCCCTTTAAGCAGCAAATAACCAGCAGTTTCTTTCACTGCCCTAACACTAACTGGCTTTTACAGCCAGATGTAATGGGGGTTTATCTTCCCAGTGCTGGAACCCTGGGCTGTGTGGTCTGGCCTGGGTCCATGATCTCTTGCTCATAGGGCATCCCTCCCAATTTTTATTTACCACACATGAATGTAAGACTGTCCATTCTGCCGCCACTACTGCTGCTTGTTGGTGCCACACTATCTCTCTGCCCTGTCTCCACAACTCAGCCCTCCTGTCTGTCTGGATGAACATGGCTCCTTTAAGTCCTTGGTTGTTGGACTCCAATCAGCTCAATTTTTTGACAGTCTGGGAGTTATTTGTTTTGAGATCTGGTTGTAATTCTTTCTACGGTTGTGCAAGGAGATGAAGCATGTCTACCTGCACCTCCATCTTAACTGGAAGTCCATATTTCTTTATAACATTTGCCCTCACTATCCCCAGCAAAGATGAATGCTCTATGTAGCTTTTATCTCTTTCAAACTTTATCATTACCCTGGTAGGGAAGGAGTTTTGTTTGTTTTTAACATCAAAGTTATACTATGAGAGATAATCCCAGTGTTTTTATTCATTCAAAATTTTGCATACTTTCCTCTGTCAGGTACTGTTGGGTGTACTACAAATACAGCAGTAAGCCAGAGAGTTCCTGCTCTCACGTAGCCTCCATTCTGAAGGGGAAGACAGGAAATGAGTTAATCAGGTAATCTTGGGGTTTGACAGATGGTGAGTGCTGTGGAGAACAGTGAAGCAAGAAAAAGACAGGAGGTGTGGTCACAGGTGGGCAAGGGATGCAGTTCTAAGCAGGTGATCCAGAAAGGCCTTCCAGAAAAGGTGATGGTTCAGAAAAATGTAAACTATTCACAGAAAGACTATGCTTATATTGCAAGTATTTCCTCTTTCAATATTCCTGAAACTGCTGAAGCATATTCAAAAGGACGATTGTGAAGCTATGTCAGCTTGAGGGTGGGGGAAAAGGAAAGAAAAGAGGAAAAAAGCAGCTTGGGTTCTTTCTAACAATGGATTGAGGGCCTGGAAAACATTAGGTACTCTACAAATGGGTGATGAATCTGACCAAGACAAGCTTATGAACTCATATAGATCAAGGTAATGTAGCAGTTCTATCCAGAATGGTATTTTGGAATGTCAGCATGATGACCTTCCCTTGTAATTAAGCCAGTTTCTGTCTCTGCACCTCATCCATCTGATGGTCCTGGGAAGGAAAAAGAACAGATGTGATCTCAGGGAGATAAGAATACAGTGTCTTGTAAGGGAAGTCCCAGACAAACGTGAATAGAGGGAACCCCTCCTCTACCAGTGCACTATGGGAGAATGTTACAGTTTCCTCTTTGCAGCCTATCCCTGTGCCAAAATCTGGGGCACAGTGGGTGGTGCTGAGTAGCAAACAGATGGTAGATATGGGAGGATCCAGAACATCAGAAATCGCACATTTCCCTTCACGGCCTGAGGAAAGCTGCATACCGTAGGTTAAAAACCTTGGATGTGAACACGTGCCCCAGAAGCAAAAATGTAGAAGCCAAGGGAAGTGGCCAGAAAAGGTCCTGAGACCGAGCTCCTGGCTCCCCAAGGCCTGTTCAGGGCATCTACAGCTGCACTCACTGTCCAATGTGGTAGCTACTAGACACATAGGCTATTTAAATTAAAATCTACAGTTATCAAAATTAAATAAAATTTAAAAATTGGTTCCTTGGTCTAGCCACATTTCAAGTGCTGGTGGCTATGGTAGTGAAAGGCACAGACATAGAACATTTCCATCTTTACAGGAAGTTCTATTAAACAATAATGGTCCAGGGCAGTAGGCACAATGTTTTCTCCAAAGAGCCAGACAATGAATGGGTCTTTGCAATTGTGGACCAGGCAGTCTCGACCACAGCTGCTCAGTACTGTTCACAGTTCATGTGTAAATGAATGGGCACAGCCATGTTTCATTGACACTTTACTTACAAAAACAGGCTTTGCCTGAGGGCCATAGTGTGACCATCCCCAATCCAAAAGTTCCCATGTGCCTCTGTGAAGAGACAGGAGCTTCTGAGAGAACTGATGGACTAGACAATCCCTGGGATAGGACCTAACTACCTCATCTGTGTACCCAAAGGTGATGCAGGTTCAGATGCAAATGCAGTGAACAGCCACCAAGGACCAGACAGCACACAAACGTGCACATGTAGATTCAAAGCCATCTCAAGAAAGAGGAGCATGGGTAACCTAAAAGACCAACCCCAGGTAGATCAAATGATCTAGAACAGGGTGCTTAAGTGGAAGAGACAGTGATAGCATTTGTTGGCAAATGCAAGTGTCACCAGTCACTGTCCCAGCCCCACCACTCCTCCCCCACCCCCCACACTGGGGGCTGGGGAACTTAGGAGGAAGTTTAGATGCCTCCAGAAAACAAACAAGCCACCATTTCTTTGCATCTCTCAGTTAAGAGTGCAAATCAAAATTTAGCACTGCTGCACAATGTTTTCTCACATGCACATGAAGATGGCTTAGGAAAGGGAATCTTTGCACTCTTCCTAGGAGCTCTGGTTTGGGTAACTCACCTCAGCAGCTCCACCAGGGCCTCCCTGTGACTGATGACATGCACGGAAGCATTGGGTAGAGAGAACACTGGGCTCAGAGGGAGAGAGTCTGGCCTCCAGTTGTGTGGCTCCTGCTAAACCCTTTAACCACTCTGGACCTCAGTGACTTATTCTACCACAAGGGAAGGTGAATGAAATGATTTCTAAGTTCTTACCAGTTCAGAGAACAATTTTTGTGATTCACCTAAAGGACATCTGACTGGAGCTGTAGCCTGTGACTATAATTAACATAGTGAACCAAATCACAGGTCAGTAAATAAAGTCTTAAGTATATTAGTAAGTTTCCACTGGTTCACTGCAAAGACATTCAGTACTGAGATAGTTGTAAGATCATCTTATCACTAAAATAGTGTTAGTCTGTTCAGACTGCTATAACAAAATACCAAAAACTGGAGCAGCTTAAATAACAGACTTTTATTTTCTCACAGTTCTGGAGGCTAGAAGTCTGAGAGCAGGGTGCCAGCACAGTCACGTTCTGATGAGGACCCTCTTCCGGGTTGCAGACACTGTCTTTTTGCTCTGCCCTCACATGACAGAAAGAGAGAGAGCCAGCTCTTTGGTGTCTCTTTTTGTAAGGGCACTTAAATCATGTGGCCCCACTCTCATGACCTTGCCTCACCCTACTTACCTCCCAAAGGCCTCATGTCTAAACACCATCACATTGGAGGTTAAGGCTTCAACAGCCAATTGTGTGGGGGATACAATTTGGTCCATAGCACAAACCTTCAAATTGCTTTATGCAGAGATGCTGCATTCTCGGAATTTTGCTCTCTAGTCCTGGACAAAAATAGAAAAACAAACAAACAAACAAACGATGATCTTCTTGTTAGTAGGAAACTTTTGAGGAAGAAGTATCTAATCATGTACTGCTTTTTCTGAGATTCAGACCAGAGGTGGGATGCAGGAATGACTGCCTTGATTATCAACTATCACAATAGCTAACATTCACCAGGCAACTTAGTGCTCTCTCCGTGAAACAAATCATCTCATTTCACCCTACAAAACTCTTATTACACCTATTGTAGAGATGAAAACACTGATACATACTTGGAAATACTAAGTACTGTGCATAAGGTCACACAACTAATATGAGACTACATCTGCATATGAAATGTAGCAGACTAATTCCTGAGCCTGCCCTACTAAACACCATGCTCCCCAGGCTGAACACGAATCTTGTGGAGAGTTCCTGTGAGTGCATGTGTGTGCACAAATATACACACCCCCCCCAGAGATGTACTTGAACAAAAGAACACACATTAATGTATTAATAATGCATATTAGTTAATGTATTAATGTGTATAAGCTATTTACACTTTATGATAGAAGTCTTTAACCAGAAAAGCAAAATGCTTTCTCTTAACATCTGGTTGAGATAAGAATTTCAGAAAAATGGGAGTTTTGATGAGTGGTGAAGAGTAAGAAGCTATTGTGGATTGGCATACTTCAAAAATGAGAGGCTTGGACAAAAGGCTGACTTTAGGGGCCATGAACAACTAGTCACAAGACAAAGGCTTAAGTGCTGGAGGGGAGAACAAGGGTGTAGAGAGAGGGGAATACATATTGAGGAGAAGAGGACAGAAAGATATTAAGAGTATGTGGAGTGGATAAAGTGACATCATAATCAGATTTGCGTTTTAAAAAAATCACTCTGCTGCAGTGTGTAAAATAATTTGACAGGGATGAGGTGGAGGTGGTATACTAGGAAGACAGCTATTGCAGTGATTCAGGTGGAGGCTGATTGGTAGCATGAACCAGGGTGGTGGTTGAGGAGGGCATGGGAAGGTATAGGTACACTTAAGAGATATAGAAGATAAAATTAATGGGACTTGACAACAGACAGGTCATGAGGCTAAGAAAAAGAAAGAGAAGTCAAGGATGACTTCTAGATTTCTAGCTTGACCAGCTGGATGGATGAACATGTCATTCAATGAGACAGAGAAACATGAGAAGCCTAGAATAAAACCAGCCTTACCAAATGCCTTGGCATTTCTGAAATGCATCAAGCTAGTTTGTGTCTCATTGCCTTCCAACATTCTGTCCTCAGCACTTGGAAATCTGACTTCTCCCTTCCCTTGCTTTGTGGGAACCATGTCTTTCATAACATATATTCATCACCTAATACAATGCCTGGGTGTAAGGAGTTAAGACAACTATAAAGTTATAGGATATGGTCCCCAAACCTTCTCTCACTTTTGACACCAACTGCAAGTTGAGGAGGTTCCCAAACAACCCTCAGGTTTGATAGTTTACTACAAGGAAGAATAGAATTTACTGAAAGCTATTGTACTTACAGTCTATTACAAGGAATTGATACTGGTTAAAATCAGTCAAAAGGAGGAGTGCATGGGGCAGAGTCCAGGAGAAGTGCCCAACGCAGAGCTCCTGCTCTATCCCAGAGCAGTGAGGACAATCACTGCCCAGCACCCAGGTGTGACAACATGCACTGAGTATTGCTAACCAGGGAAACTGGCCCAATCCTTGGCATTCAGAGTTTTATTCAGATTCAACCACATAGAGTTGATTAACTGATTGATTGATTGATTGTCCACATGGTTATTGGTAATCCCAGTCTCTAGGTCAACAGCTCTTTACTGACCCTAAGCCACAATGTTAATTTTTCTGGCCTGGCCAGCCCCATTCTAAGACTTAGGTATGTGTGGCTCTCCCCTGCCCTAGGGCTATGTGAGTATGGCTAGCCCCCACCACCTTTTTGAACTTTGCAATACAACCCAAAGCTCTCAAGCACAGACACTCATAAATTTACCAAGACCCAGAGATGACCTCCTGAAAGTCAAAGGTAAAAGCCAGACCTTCTCTTTGGGCAAGCCTGAATTTTTTTACTATATACAAGTGCACAGTAGGCTCTCAATAAATGTTAAATAAGTAAAAGAATTAGTTGTTGGCTGTTGTGCCATATTTGTTGGCTAGATGTGATATTACTTTAACATAGAAACTCCTATGAAGCCACTTCTGTGTTTCCTCTGTACAGAGCTCAGCAGTGTCATGTAAAATTCATGAGCCCAACTCCTGTTCATCACAGCGCTATTCAGTGGCCAAAGGAGAGAAGCCATCTGAATGTACCTTGAGAGATAAGTGGACAGACAAAATGTGGTGCGTGCATACAATGGCATATCATTCTGCATTAAAATGTAATACAATTCTGACACATGCTACAATGTAGGTGGGACCTAGGATATTAGGATAAGTGAAATAAGCCAGACAAAAAAGGCCAAATTCTGTATAATTTTATTTACATGGGATATCTAGAGTAGTCAAACTCTTAGAGATAGAAATGATAGCCCTGGCTGGTGTAGCTTAGTGGATTGAGATAGAAATGAGAATGGTGGTTGCCAGGGACTGAGGGGAGGTGGGAATAGGTAGTTAGTGTTTAATGGTACAGAGTTTCAATTTTGCAAGATGAGAAAAGCTGTGGGGATGAATGGTGGTGATGGTTGAACAACATCGTGAATGTGTACTTAATGCCGTGGAACTGTACACTTAAAAATGATTAAGATGGTAAGTTTTATGTTGCATGTATTTTACACTGTTCATTGAACCCTATGCTCATTGTTGAGATTTCATTTCTTACCTGTTTTTTTCTTCAGGTTTCTCACTTTTGGCAAATGCCCATAACCTTCCCCCACACACCACTGGGTTGCCAAATAAAATACAGGACATTAGTTAAATGTGAATTGCGGATAAACAAATATTTTTTTTAGTATGTCCCATATAATATCTGGGACATCATACAGGGTGTCCTATTTTTTTATTTGCTAAACCTGGCAGCCTTAACACTATCCCAATATTTTTGGTAGCTAGAAGATGAATTATCCACTGCAGAGTGGAAGGGCATTTTTTTGGAAGAATTTGTGGATTAGGAGAAAGAGCACATGATTTGTTGTTAGGAGATGCTTGTGCCAGGACAGCTGGGCAACCTACCCACATTTCAGTACACCTGTTCACCACCCCCATGAGAAGGGAATGATAGCACACTACTCTCTGGTTAGTGAGGCTTGGTGAAATGTTGTCTGTGGATAGCACCATGCTCAGTAAGGTGTAGTAATTACTGTCTTATCTCCAGGTAAAATTTGTTAATTTGTTTTTGTTATTCTATTTCACATTGTGGATTCTGAAAAACAGATATTCATTCCTCAGTATGCTCTCAGCACCAGAGCACTGTTGGATTCTGTCCCTGGTACCCCTTCCTTCCCCAGCATCTGACTAGAAATTTTCAATGATCATTGAAGTTGATTTAATCATGAAGTATAAAAAGCTTCCCTGGGTTTATAAATTCTGTAAGAGAAAAAGTTAAATTAAACAAATTAGGTTGCTATAAAGTGAAAGATATCCTGTGTGTGTGTGTGTACAGAGTGTCCCAAGTCAATTTTAATAGTTCACAACCAGTTATATTATCTGCTTCAGTGTGCCACCCCATTTCACATTCCATATTCAAATGGTAGCAGCAAATAAAAACCCATATTTAAACACTCTTTGAATAATAGAACTTTTGTTCAATTTGTTCACTCAGTAAATTCCAGATGCTTCTTATCCTTAGATCTCTTTTAAAGATTGGAATTTTGCAGTTGGAGTTAATGTGGTTTTTCATCTTTTACCTTTTCAGGGAACAAGGACAGGATCAGGTACCACATGGGAAAAAAAGAAAAAGGAGGAAACTAAGCCAGGTAATCCATGTAGACAATTTGGAGCCACATTGTTTACTTCTCAGTCCTTTTTTAAGTGTATTTTATTGATTATGCTATTACAGTTCTCCCAATTTTTGTCACAGCTTTATCCCCCCTCTGCTATGCACCCCCCACACCTCCAGCACTCCCCCACGTCTTAGTTCATGTCCATGGGTTGTACATATAATTTCTTTGGCTTCCCTGTTTCCTATACTATTCCTAACCTCCCCCGTCTATTTTATGCCTAGCATTTATGCTTCTTATTCGCTGCACCTTTCCCCTTCAGTGTCCTCCTCCCCCTCTCCACTGATAACCCTCCATGTGATCTCCATTCCTCTGATTCTGTTACTGTTCTAGTTGTTGGCTTAGTTTTTGTTTTTGTTTTTTAGGTTTAGTTGTCGATGGTTATGAGTTTGTATCATTTTACTGTTCATAGTTTTTGATCTTCTATTTCTTAAATAAGTCCCTTTAACATTTCATATAATAAGGGCTTTGAATTGATGAACTGCTTTAACTTTACCTTATCTGGGAAGCACTTTATCTGTCCTTCCATTCTAAAGGATACCTTAGCTGGACTGAGTAATCTTGAATAGAGGTCCTTGCCTTTCATGACTTCAAATACTTCTTTTCAGCCCCTTCTTTCCTGTAAGGCTTCTTTTGAGAAATCAGCTGATAGTCTTATGGGAACTCCTATGGGAACTCCTTTGCAGGTAATTGTCTCCTTTTCTCTTGCTGCATTTAAGATTCTCTCTTTATCTTTAATCTTGGGTAATTTAATTATGATAAGTCCTGGTGCGTTCCTCCTTGGGTCCAATTTCTTTGGGACTCTCTGGGCTTCCTGGACTTCCTCAAAATCTATTTCCTTCACCAGATTGGGGAAGTTTCTCTTCATTATTTGTCCAAATATATTTTCAGTTTCTTGCTCTTCCTCTTCTCCTTCTGGAGAAGTGTTTAAATTTTCCCATAGGTTCCTAAGCTTCTTCTCATTTTTTTGAATTCTTGTTTCTTCATTCTGTTGCAGTTCAATGTTTATTTCTTCTTTTTGTTCCAAATTGTTGATTTGAGTCCCGGTTTCCTTCCCTTCACAGTTGGTTCCCTGTGTATTTTTCTTTATTTCTCTTTTCATAGCCTCCACTTTTTCCTCTATTTTGCAACAATATTCAACCATTTCTGTGAACATCTTGATTACCAGTGCTTTGAACTCTCCATCAGATAGTGTTACAGAGCAAAACAAGGGGGGGCCTGGGACGATGATACTCTTACTGAAAGAGACTCAGGTCCGTCTTGTCCACCGCCTTAAAGGAAAGATATCTCTCAATTCCAGAGATTCGTGAAAAGGAAAGGAAACATTTATTTAGTGCTATACAAACTTAAGGTAGTGACCTAATGTCTTTACCAAAATCCCAAAGTCCCTTAAAACACCCAGAAACATACACAGTCCTTTCTTCCCCCTTTTCCTGGGTTGGGGTACCGTATCTCAGGAAGCGAAATAGAAGTCCTTGGCTAGTCCAGTCTCAGGCAGTGTCTGGTTCTTCCCAGTAATCCGTGCTCGGCTGGTAGGCCTCTCTTGGTTCTCAGCACTATCAGCTGTGTCGCCATCCAGGCAGGATCTCCAATTAATCCAAAGCCATGCAGCACCGTCTCATGGCCTACTGGTAAGAGTTCTTTCACCCTTCTTCCAGGCAAAGTCTCTCTTGCTTCCCAGGCTGCGTGACCAAAAGAAGCACCTCAAAGCCACGCAGTCCTCTCCTACCAGAGCTGTGGGGGTCTGCACTCTGGCA
>PVIA01009500.1:0-60609 GCA_004024845.1 Tonatia bakeri | reverse complement strand
GGAGGCCCACTCAGCACATTCTAAAGATCACCATTCCCTCTCGCTTACCACAGTATGCTTCATAAGCCACATTTTAAGAATATATCAACACACTCCCAACACACAAAAAGCCCTGGACCAGATGGTTTCACAGGAGAATTCTACAAAGCACTTAAGGAAGAGCTAACCCCTATCCTTCACAGACTATTCCAAAAAATCCGAAAAGATAGAAGACTCCCAAACTCTTTTTATGTGGCCAACATCATCCTAATTCCAAAACTTGATAAAGACACAACGAAGAAAGAAAACTTCAGGCCAATATCTCTGATGAACATTGACACTAGAATCCTCAACAAAATACTGGCAAACCGCATCCAATAATACATTAAAAAGATCATCCACTATGACCAAGTGGGTTTTATCCCAGGGATGCAAGGATGGTTCAATATTCACAAATCAGTAAATGTAATACATCACATAAACAAAAGCAAACACAAAAATCACATGATCATATCAATAGATGCGGAAAAAGCATTTGATAAGGTACAGCACCCATTTATGATAAAAACACTCAGCAAAGTGGGAACAGAGGGAACATTTCTCAACATAAGAAAGGCCATATATGAGAGACCTACAGCCTGCATCATACTCGATGGGCAAAAACTAAAATCTTTTCCACTAAGAACAGGAACAAGACAAGGTTGTCCACTATCACCACTTTTATTCAATATAGTATTGGAAGTTTTAGCCACAGCAATCAGACAAGAAAAGGAAATAAAAGGCATCCAAATTGGAAAGGAGGAAACAAAACCGTCATTGTTTGCAGATGACATGATAGTGTACGTAGTAAATCCTATAGACTCTACCAAAAAACCGCTTGACCTAATAAACGAATTTGGCAAAACAGTGGGATACAAAGTCAATATCCAGAAATCAAAGGCATTTCTGTACACCACCAATGAAACAGCAGAAGCAGAAATCAAGGAAAAAATCCCATTTGAAATAGCAAAAAGAAAAATAAAATACCTAGCAATAAACCTAACCAAAGAGGTAACAGACCTGTATTCAGAAAACTATATACCATTGAGGAAAGAAATCAAGGAAGACACAAACAAATGGAAACATATACCGTGTTCATGGATTGGAAGAATTAATATCATCAAAACGTCCATACTACCCACAGCAATCTACACATTCAACACAATACCTATTAAAGTACCAATGGCTTATTTCACAGACATGGAACAAACACTTCAAAAATGTATATGGAACCATAAACAACCCCGAATAGCTGCTGCAATTTTGAGAAAGAAGAGTAAAGTAGGAGGGACCACAATATCTGACACTGAACTATACTACAAGGCCACTGTAATTAAAACAGCCTGGTAGTGGCATAAAAACAGGCACATGGACCAATGGAACAGAACAGAGAGCCCAGAAATAAACCCAAGTCTCTATAGTCAATTGATATTTGACATAGGAGGCAGCAACATAAAATGGAATAAAAATAGCCTCAACAAATGGTGCTGGGAGAATTGGACAGCTATGTGCAAAAAAATGAAACTAGAACACCAACTTACACCTTATACAAAAATAAATTCAAGATGGATAAAAGACTTAAATATAAACTGTGATACCATTAAAGTACTAGAGGAGAACATAGGCAGGAAAATCTCAGATCTATCACGCAAAAACTTTTTGACTGACATGTCCCCTAGAGCAAGAGACATAAAGGAAAGAATAAACAAATGGGACCTCATCAAAATAAAAACCTTCTGCACAGCTAGAGAAAACAGTATCAAAATAAAAAGAGAATCAACTGTATGGGAAAACATATTTGCCAATGATACCTCAGACAAGGGCTTAATCTCCAAAATATATAAAGAACTTACACGATTACACTCTAAGACAAGCAACCCAATTAAAAAATGGGCAAAGGACTTGAACACACACTTCTCCAAGGAGGACATACAGAAGATCCAAAATCACATGAAACGATGTTCAATATCGCTAGCTATCAGAGAGATGCAGATTAAAACCACAATGAGATACAACTTCACACCAGTCAGAATGGCCATCATAAGCAAAGCAACAAACACCAAGTGTTGGAGAGGTTGTGGAGAAAAGGGGACCCTAGCGCACTGTTGGTGGGACTGCAGACTGGTACAACCACTGTGGAAAACAGTATGGAACTTCCTCAGAAAACTAAAAATGGATCTGCCTTTTGACCCAGCAATTCCACTGCTGGGACTATATCCTAAGAATCCTAAAACACCAATACAAAAGAACCTTTGCACCCTGATGTTCATAACAGCACAATTTACAATAGCTAAGCGCTGGAAGCAACCTAGATGCCCATCAGTGAATGAATGGATCAAAAAACTATGGTACATTTACACAATGGAATTTTATGCAGCAGAAAGAAAGAAGGACCTCCTACCCTTTGCAACAGCATGGATGCAACTGGAAAACACTATGCTAAGCAAAATAAGCCAGGCAGTGAAAGATAAATACCATACGATCTCACCTTTAACAGGAACTTAAACAACAAAACAAAGAAACAAGCAAACTATAGTCAAAGACACTGAAATAGAGGACAGGCGGAAAGTGACCAGAGGAGAGAGAAGAGGGAATTTCAGGGGAAAAGGGGAAGGGTTTACAGGAACAAAGTTAAAAGACACATGGACAAAAACTAGGGGGAGGGTGGTAATGGGAGGGAAGTTGGGAGGGAGGGGAGGGTGGGCTGGATTGGGAGTAAAGGGGAGAAAACTGTGCCTGAACAATGATTAAAATTAAGAAAAAAAAAGAATATATCAACACAATCACAAATTACATATATTATTCATTTTAAAATAATAATACAAATGATCCAAATTCTGCAAGGTTAGGTATCTTTCAGGAGGCCAAAGATTATGCAAAATGAAACACATAAATGTGTGTAACTAGGTGGTAACATAAGTACTCAGCAAGGAACTAGCCCATGTAACTTTAAAATTCAGTAATTTGACTCTACAACCAGAAAGTATATACCATAAGGATGAGAACAATAACAAAAGTCATAAACTTTCTTCAGTAATCATATTGTTGGTGGTAGTACTGGCAACATCATTCTGAGACTATTTGGCATTTATACCATGGGAAAAAGAAAACAAGTAACCATGTTGATGGTGTTGTTGAGAACTGGGGTTTTCAGTCTAAGCAAAAGGAGATAGAGACATAAAATTAAGGGTAAGGAAAGTCCCTGGGTCACTTGATGTTCAAGTATAACATAAATGCATGATTTTTTTTTTTAAAGAGAACACAATTTATTTCCTAGCTCTAATCACAGAAAAGTCTTATAAACAATGACTAACTCAGTAGGAATAAGCATCTTAAGTTCCCAGAAAGGTTCTTAGACAAAGCACTATTTCCTGTGGCAAAAAAAAAAAAGGTACAAAAGGACAAAACTCACGAAAGTAAGTTCAAACAAACTCATATCAGATGCACAAAGCTATCAAAAATGCCTCAAATTAAGTCAAATGGACTCAGGGGGCCATTATGAAGGGACTCCACTGGCCAAAGACAGGACAAGACAATCAATAAAAATAACTACACATGCTACAAAATCCATGAAAACATCTTGCAAAGTAAAAGAAGTTGATGGCAAAAGACTTCATATCATATGATTCCACTTATATGAAATGCCCAGACCAGGAAAATCCATTGAGACAGAAAGTAGATTAGTGGTTGTCTAGGGTTAGTGGGGTAGCATTGTGGGTAAAAGGTTTCTGTTTGGGGTGATGGAAGTGGTTAAAACTCATTAGATCTTGATGATAGTTTCATAACTCTGTGAACATACTAAAAATTACTGATTGTACACACTCTAAACAGGTGAGTTTTATGTAAGTTATAGCTCCACAAAGCTGAGTACAAAAAAACAAAATGCAACTGACTGAACCACAAATACGAACTTACACTCAAAGTTTTACTGGTCATTTTGGAGGATACTAGGAATCTAACTTATTATTTTGAAAACTGGAAAGTACCAAGTACTTCTGTCTCTCAGACATACAAAACATCTCTTTAGGTAACCAAAAAGATGAGGTAAAGTTTCTCAGTACAAAAGAATGACAGTTAATAAATCCAAGAATAACAGATCACCATTCTGCAACCCTAAATAAAATAATGGATCTAGAAAATTTTCTAGATCAATCACACTATCAATGGACACTAACATCACACACACAAAAAAGTCAACCCAACAGTAGGTGCCGTCTAACAGAGGTATACAACACCACCTATGAAGTTGTCTGGCAAAAGCAAAACCCATGGAGAATGTACAGACTCAAGACTTTTCCAACAATGGCAATGTAAGGACCTTATGAATCCTGATTCAAGCAAACATAAAATTAGCAGGAAAATTTGATCCCTGTTTGGACATTTGCTATTAAGGACTTGTCTAAAATTTTTTTTAGGTGTGATGATAATACTGTAGTTATGTTTTTACAAATTAAGGGTCCATATCTTACAAAATGATATGATGTCTGAGGTTTCCTTTAAAATAAGATGGAGGGGAGCAGACAGATTTTGTAGATGAAACAGCCACATTGGTCACTGCTGAAGTTGAGATGAGCACACAAAGTTTATTTTGCCATTTTCTCTCATTTTGTATATATTTGAAAAACTCCACAATAAATCTTAAAAGAAAAAGAATAATTCTAATTCTATGGATCACTGGAATTACTAAATTTCAAAAAATCAAACACAGCTATGTCTCTATAACAAAATTTACTAACATATATAAACTTACTGATGAACAAAAGAGGGCAAGAAAGTATTTCTGAAAAGGGCAAACCTGGAAATGCAATTTTGCCAAGGACCTATTCTAATGTAATTACAAAATTGAAAATTCAAGTTTTTATTTATTTATTTTTTAAATAGGAAAGCCCAACTTTTATTTATTTATTTGTTTGTTTGTTTGTTTATTTAGAGAGGGAAGGGAGAGGGGGGAGAGAGAGAGAAAGAGAGAGAGAAACATCAGTGTGCGGTTGCTGGGGGACATGGCCTGCAACCTAGGCATGTGTCCTGACTGGGAATCGAACGAAAATTCAAGTTTTTAAAAGATGTGACAGTTGACATCGAGAATTTCAGGGACTTCTGGTCAAGATGGTAGCGTAGGCAGCCACAGCTCACCTTTTTGCACAACCACATCAAAATTACAACTAAATGCTCAGTGGATTGAGTGTGAGATGCGAACCAAAATTACAACTAAAATATAGAAAAACCATCAGAAATCAAGTTGAATGGAAGTCTGAGAAAAGAGAATTAAAGAAACCACATCCATGCAGACTGGTAGGAGGGGCGCACATGTGGAACAGGCTGGTACCACACCCACGTGTGGTGGCTAAAAATTCAGGAGAGAGATCTTGGGAGTGGA
Source organism: Tonatia bakeri (assembly GCA_004024845.1). Lineage (NCBI taxonomy): Eukaryota > Metazoa > Chordata > Mammalia > Chiroptera > Phyllostomidae > Tonatia > Tonatia bakeri. The sequence goes on along the minus strand of PVIA01009500.1, from coordinate 55,214 downwards.
GTCCTAGCCCCACACCAGGACCCCCAGCCCAGGGTTCTAGTGCCAGGAAAAGACCATATTTTGCCATGTATAATGTGTACTTTATTGTCCAAATTTTTGAAGGGAAAATAAGAATATGCATTATACATGGGTAGTACTAATTCCATAAATATATAAATGTTGTTAATGTTTTCATTTATGCTTATGTATTAAACGTGTAACTCTAGAAAGCAATAACAATATCCATACACAAAATAATAGCCTGGGATATGATAATTCACTTTGTTTCTAAATATAAATAAATAAATAAATTGAATTAAAAAATTAAAACAAAAGATTTCTTTTCCTGAAAGTCTGAGCCCAAAACATGGGTGCACATTGTGCATGGGAGCACATTATACATGGCAAAAATATCCCCAAAACTTCTGCTGCAAAAACCAGTGGGGACTGAGTCGGTAGAAGAAACTGCTAGAGCCCCAGGCAGTTCCTCTTAAAGAACCCACAAACAGACTTACTCAGACTCACTCCCTCTGAGCTCCAGCACCAGGTAGCAGTTTGAAAGTCACCAGTGGTATACAGGCAGAAACTGAAGGGTCTGTCATCAAGGTGAACAGAAGCGATTATCCCTTTTCTAAACCCTCCCCTCAAAAAGCCAGCAAGCTAGTGCCGTATCTGAGACTCCGCCAACTTGGCTAACACTGTTTGACAGCCTTGGAGATCCCTGAAGACTCTGCCCCACTGAACTCATGGGCCCACCCAGGTTGCTTTTCCTTAAGAATGGCGGGTCTTGGCTCATGCTTCACAACTTCCTAAATCCTATCAAACAAGCAACAGCTGGCTTCAGGAAGGCCCAGGCCTGGGAGGAGCAGCAGCCAGGTTAGAGTCACAGCTTGGCTTTGCCTGGGACTCTCCAAGTCCAGCACAAGTAGCAGACATTTCAGATTGCTTTACAGCTCAGGCTGGGTGCCCCAGGCAAAACACAGGTGGGGGCTGACCTTGGCCTGTATCACCCAGGAAACCCAAGGGCCAGCACCCCCAATGGAGAGATACAGACCCCTAATAGCAGATCGTCCACAGAGGGCAGAGGTTGGTGGTCAGTGGTCACAGTCAGTCCTTGCAGCTGACTGGCCTAGGTAAATCCCTCCCAGTCCTCTGCCAACAGTTAACAAGGCTCAACTACAAGAGGAGGGTGTACTCACCCCACAGAAAGAGTGTACCTCGAATACTCACAGCTTGGGTGACGGGAGGCTGTGGCACTGGACCCTACAGGACACCTACTACATTAGAGCACACTACCAAGATATGGAGTCAGAACAACTCTACCTAATACACAGAAACAAACACAGGGAGGCTACCAAAACAAAGAGGCGAAGGAACACAGTCCAAATGAAAGAACAGAAGAAAACACTACAAAAAGAGCTAAATGCAATGAAGATAAGCAATCTATCAGATGTAGTGTTCAAAACACTGGTTACGAGGGAATCAAACTCATTCAAGTCTTCAAAAGTGTAAAAAAAGACCCTAGCAGAAATAAAGGTTATACTATGTGAAATAAAGAAAAATTTACAGGGAATCAACACTGGAGGGGATGAAGCCAAGAATCAAATCAATGATTTGGAACACAAGGAAGAAAAAATATTCAGAACAGCAAGAAGAAAAAGAAGAATCACAAGCAAACAAACAAAAAACCAAGGGTAGGGTAAGGAGCCTCTGGGACAACTTCAAAGTTACCAACATTCAAATCACAAGAGGGCTGGAAGGAGAAAAGAAAGAACAAGAAATGGAAACTTATTTTAAAAAATGGTGCAAGGAAACTTCCCCAATCTAGAGAAGGAAATAGACATACAAGTCCAGGAAGCACAGAGAGACCCAAATAAGTTAGACTCAAAGAGGACCACACCGAGACACATCATAATTAAAATGTCAAAGTTTAAAGATAAAGAGAATCTTAAAGCAGCGTAAGAAAAGAAGACAGTTATCTACAAAGGAGCTCCCACAAGAGACTACCAGCTGATTTCTCAAAAGAAGCTGTGCAGGCTAGAAGGGACTGGCAAAAAATATTCAAAGTGATGAAAAGCAAAGACCTACATCCTAGATTATTCTACCTAGCAAAGCTATTGTTTAGAATCAAAGGGCAGATAAAGTGCTTCTCAGACAAGGTAAATCTAAAGGAATTCATCATCACCAAGCCATTATTACACGAAATGTTAAAGGGACTTTTGTCTAAGAAACATAAGATCAAAACTATGAACATTAAAATGGCAACAAATTCACAACTATCAACAACTGAATCTAAAACAACAACAACAAAACAGACTAAGCAAACAAGCAGGACAGAAACAGAATCATAGATATGGAGATCATCTGGATGGCTGCCAGTCGGGAGGGGAAGGGGGAACGTGGGGGAAAAGGTGAGGGATAACAGAAGTACAAATAGGTACTTACAGAAAGGCAAGGGGATGTTAGAACTGCACAGGAAACAGAGAAGCCAAAGAAGGTATATGCATGATCCACGGACATGAAATAAGGGACGGGTGGTATTGTTGGAGGGAATGGGGAGCACTTGGTGGAGTGGGGGGCAGATGGGAGACAAACTGAGACAATTGTAATAGCATAAGCAATAAAATATATTTTAAAAAAGACTGAAAAAAAAAAAAAGTAATGCTGCACTATAAGGAACTGACCTAGAACCAATTTCCAAGGTACACTCTTCAGTGTTTAAAAGTATCTAGTAGTTTTAAAAAACATTTAATTTTTAAAAATTGGTCCAAGTTTATATATTGTACTCACTACCAGATTAAAATGTTGGAAATTTGTATTTTTCCCTCTAAACTTTTAATGTAACAATCACTTGGAAAATTAAGTAATAAAACCATCTCCCCTCTGCCTCCATACAGCAGTTAAGTACTAGAATAAGCAAAAGCTCTTCTCCAGTTCAAATAACTTTACTACCAAATCTACACTAAATCCACAAAGTTCTTCAACTGCAACTACAGTGAAAAGTACTGTCCAGATTAACTCCCTAAGTGATGAAATTATTAATATGAAATTCATTCTGGAATTACGTTCCATAAAACAATTTTAAAAGCAATGCAGCTGCATTAAGTTATAAAACCTTATGACAAACACATAAAGGCCCAGCTATTGGTATACATACTGAAAACTGAAGGCTCAAAGGAGACAGAGCATTCTGCCCCTTTAGAGCTGTCAGCAGTGGGCCATGAAAGGCTACCTAAGGCACCCAGAGGTCCCTTATTCAGAAGTCTCTGTTCACTCAGCCTCTATCTTATTTGTCCTCAGAAACACTAAAAGAAATTGTCACTTGGTTGATAGCAGTGGTTAGTACCTAGGGCTCTGGGGTATGTCAGACCTGGGTTGGAACCCTATCTTTACAATTTTATAGGAGAGTGATCTACAAATCTCAATCTCCTTATCTGTATAGTAAAATACAGATTACCACCAAGTTAATGTCAGTAAGAGTACAGTGTCTGGAAAAAATTACCAGGATGCTATTACTGTTGTACTTTCAAGTTTCTAAAACTTTTCACTTAAGTACTTGGTTTTAATAACTTCAGATCATCCTGATCAGTTTTTATTATGATTGAGCTACCAGACATTAAGAACATGTAAGACTATTTCCTCAACTAAGTTATCCAAGGTCAGATTGCTAAAAAGAAGCAAAATCTAAATTCAAACTAGATCTGACTAACTGTAACCAAACTAGATGGCATGCTTCCTCTTCAGACCTCCCTGATCAATCCCCTGGTAACTAACATTTTGCCTTTGCAGAATGACTGCAAGTCAGGAGTCATGGAACAGAGTCAAGTTACCTGAATCACATGGGGCTGAACTTCTGACACAGTACGCTAACCAAGTTAGTTAATTAAGACATTTCAGCTACTTAAAAGGAAGGGAAAAAAAGTCATCAAGAAAAGGTATTAACTGAAGACAAAAAAATAAAGCACCTTTGACACTACAAGTAAACGGGGTCAGTTCATTCACATATATTTCAGGAGTCAAAGTTGCAAAGAATTAAATACTCAGTAAAATAACTGCTAGATTATCTGTACTATTTGCTTGCTTTTGTACAAGTCGAAAATAATTAAGAACAGAAATAAGTAGGTTATTCACAGTAGTAAATGAATAACAGATCATATAGGCATATATATAGTCTAAATAGGTACTCCAAAGTAATAAATATATATGTTAAAATAAAGTACATGATCACTTATAATACACCTCCCAAATATATAGGTTGATTCAGGTAAATATCAAAGTTAATTTCCATGTGGAGATACCAGGACAGAGGACTGCTACATAATACAGCAAATAATAAAATCACCATCTCCCTACATCAACAAAAAATGTTTATAAAACATAACTTAAAACACATCATCAGCTCCATAGAGAATAACAAAAATAAGGCACAAAAAGAAAATGAGCAACGTTTAAGTTCCCACTGCATGCTAGAACCAGGTTAGCTCCTTGCTGTTTCCATCAAACCAGTCTGGGATTAAACACCAGTTTTTGACTAATCCATACATGGATAATCAAGAGGAAAACACACACAGACACATATGAGCTCACATTTAAATGTGTTGGTTACCACTTTACAAAATAAAAAATTTCGTAAGACAGATGACAGAAATGGAGCAAGAGGTGAGATCACCTGCCACTTAACTCTATTGATAGAAGTTATTGTGTGCTCTCCTCAAACATTAGATAGCCACCAAAACAACATGCACGCCTATCTGGTATTGTCATTCAGAAGAGCAACCTAGGAAAGCCTCTGAAATGCGTTTTACCAGCTCAGAAAGAATTAGATGGTACACATCTCCACATAACATCAAGTAAATGGGAAAGTGTCATGAAAATAATTTTTTTTTTCTGAATACGAACTATCTAAATTCCAATGTCCAAGACCCTATGCAATTAAATGTTGGTACAAGAGAAAACTTCTTAAGACTGAGCCTCACTGGCAGAAGCCCTCTACTGGGCGTTTCTACTAGGTCGTGTTCAACTTTTGTGTTTCCCACAATAGCGCTAAGGTTATGCATCCTGCTGATAAAACCGGACATGTGGCATACAGCAAACCAGAATCACCAACAGTGTTGGCTAAACAGTGGCATTCTGACTGAGGACTTGAGGTTTAGCGGAAAGCGAAGCAGTAGGAGAAATCAACTGTGTAGACAATGGTCTGCCTGCACACTTCATGCAAGCAAGGCAAGGCAAGGCAAGGCAAGGCAAGGGCAACGCGCCCCACAGGCTCGGGAAGTTGACTAACCCAGGGGAAAGGTCCTTGCCCTCCTCTGTAAAAGGGACGTATGCCTGGCAGACCAAACGGCAAATTCATTCAAGAATTCCCTGATGGCCTACCGTGCAGACGCAGGAGGCAAGTTAAGACGCTGGGCAGCAGGTATGGAAAAGAGACCAGAGTTCACGGACAGACTGGTAATGATCCACCAGCTCCGTTGGGAGGCCCGAACTAGAGGAGTGCGCGGCGCCTCCTCCGGAGTTGGGGAGGTAATGACTGGACGAGCTCTGGTTAGTCCTCCTCCAACAGCCCTTTCCAGCAGGGATAGAGGTGCTGAGACCCAGGCCCGGCCTTCGGCAACAGACGCTCCCTTCCACTAAGTTCATGGAGAGCGACTCTCCCAGGCCGCCCCGAGGCCATGTGGCTGGGCCGCGGGGTGCCCGAACCCGGTGCCCGTGAAACAGGAGGTGTGGGAGGAAATCCAACGAACGGGATGTTGGGGTTCAAGACTCACTTCCTTTGGGCTTTGTCCTTCTTGGCCTTGGTCCTTTTCTTTCGGGCCTGGAGCGCAAGCACTGCAGGAGAGAGGGATGGATGAAGGGCGAATGTGGAGGAAAGGAGATGACCAAGGTGAGGGTGGAGACCTAGCAGGGGCGCGAGGCCCGGGTGCAGGGCCTGCCTAAGGGGCGGCTCCGGGGCGAGCGCCGCGGCTTCGGTGAGACAGCCGGCCAGGGGGCTGGCGGCCCACGGGGCGCAAAGCAGCACCCAGGCGGGGTGCACCCGAGGGGGCTCGGTCCAGGTCAGGGGACCGGCGGCCGGGTATCTGCCTCGCCTGCGGAGAGCGGGGCTCTGCAGTGGCCTCAAGACGCGGGCCGGCCTGGTGGGGAACAAGGGGCGAGGGCTGTCGGCGTGGAAGGACGCCTGGGCAGAGGGGCGCGGACCAGCAGCCCAGAGGCGGGGATTGAGGGGCGGCGCCACCTCAGTGGAGGGGCGCCGCACGCCCTGGTACCCGACTGCGGCGGTTAGGCCAAGCTCCCGGCGCTGACCCGGGCCTCGCCCCGGCGGCCGTTGCCCCTCGTGGCGAAGGCCGCTTCACCGCTCACCTTTCCGCTCCATGGCGAGACCGGTAACCGCCAGGCGCCTGCGCACTGGAGTGGCGGTGCCTCCCGCTCCCGCCGCGACCCAAAAGCAAGCCCGCGCACACCCCACCCCCAAGTTCCCGCCCCGCCCCCTCCTACACGGCGCGCGCCTGCGCGTTGAGCGCGGAGCCTACCACCTGCTCTCGAGAAGGGGGGCGCAGTAAAGAATGGGGTCGGGGAGCCGGGAGAAAAGAATGTGGAACGTGAACGCTAAAGAGGAACTTGAGAACGAAGCTTGGAAGGCCGATAGGGTGAGGTTTGTTCTGTTTGCTGAGCGGTTGCCCCTTAGGAAAGGAGAAAAGCGCGTCTTTGAGAGCTCCCTGCGTGCTGAGTCAGAGTTCCGCAGCCAACTGGAATTGGCCTCAGTTTTTTGGTCTGTAAAATGGATTAATCAGGCGTGTCCCACTGCTTTCGCAGATTTATGAGGACCAATTGAGATACTATATAAAGGAAATGAGGGGAGAAGTTACAAATGAGAAAGTAAAGGAAGTGGGAGCAACACGAAAGAAAGATTGGAAGGAAGGAACCTGTAACCCTGTTGTCACTTAAATAGGGAATATAGCCAGCAATGTTGTAATGACTACGTTGTGCCAGGTGGGTCCTGGAAATACAGGGAGTACACTGTAAACTGTATGATTGTCTAACCACTATTCTGTAACTAATACAAAACTTGAAACTAATACAATATTGAATGTAAAAAAAAAAAAATTAGCCCTGGCTAGTGTGGCTCAGTGGATTGAGTGCTGGCCTGCGAACCAGAGTGTCCAGGTTCAGTTCCCAGTTGGGGCACATGCCTGGATTGCAGGCCAGTCCCCAGCTGGGGGCCTGCGGTAGGTAACCAACACAGTATTTCTTTCCCTCTTTCTCCTTCCCTTTCCCTCTCTCTAAAAATAAATAAATACACTCTTTTAAAAATAGTAAAAATTGATTTTTTCTTATAATTCAAGTTTAAATGAAGGCTGTGAAAGAAGGGGAGAATAAAAATAGTGGGGTTTTTTCCATTTTATCACTATATCATCTTTTTAGTACATGATAAACACAGTTGTCTTTATAGGATGCTTTTATACTTTCCTAAATGTATTATTTCCTTGATGTTCATGGCAACTTCAAGGCAAGATAATTATTCCCTCCACTACACAAAGAAAGGAAAACTTGGAGAGGATATGTACTTAGAATCTTGGTGTCTGGACCCAGTGATTCAATCATAAACCCTTATTGTAAAATCTTTATTTATTGTAAAGTAAAGATTTTCTGTGAAGGGCCATATAGTATTTCTTAGGGCATGTGGGCCATAAGATCTCTTTTTCAACTACTCAGCTCTGCCACGGGAACTCAAAAGCAGTCATAGAAAGGTGAGGCTGTGTGTTACAACAAAGCTTTAGTTTTGGTTTCTGAAATTTGAATTTCATGTAATTTTAACAAAACATTATTCTGTTGATCTTTTTTCAATTATTTTAACCATTTTTGGCTCAGGCCTTAGTTTACCAACTCCAGTTGTAAGTGCTGTAGCTGGACAGGGTGGGAGTTCTGAAGACCCTTGCCTTCAAAGAAGTCAAGGACTCCAGTGGGCAAGACAGACAAGTAACTAACTGACTGAGAAAGGAAGATGGCGGTACAATCGTGTTGCGCAAGTCAAGCGTGGGGGCTTGGGTGGGATTTTATTGAGCAAAGTAAGTCAATCCAGTCTGGGAGGAGACAGCTTTTGAGCTGGATCTTGGGAAATGTGCAGGACTTCCATAGGTGGAGAAGGAGATGTCTGGCGTTCCTGAATGAGAAAATCAATTGAGCAAAAAGGCACAGACTTGGAAACTTTCGGGCAGGGGCTGGGGCTGGTAATGACTAAAGGGATGAAGTGGAATGTGGGCTGGAAATGTAGGTTTGCCAAATTTGAAAATTAGCTAATTAATATCTGTTGCATGGAACCTGAATTGTAGCATTTCTGGGCATATTGCAAAAGCGGGCAACACCTGTTGGCCAAGGAAAACTGCAACCTAGTTTCCTCCCCACTTTGTATGTGAACACAAGAGAGTTGGAGCAGACACTGAAGCCCTGAAGTCTGAGGATTCTGCCAGCTCAGGAAAACCACATGTGGTTTGGGAAAAACAGGAGACAGCTGGAGGCTGAGAAAAAAATCCCAGAATTGGGAAATTATTCCCCACCAGGAAGCAAACTCTATGAGGGTAGGAACCCTGTTTGGGTTTTTCTTTATGTAATCTCAGTGCCTAGCACAGTGTCCAATACTAACAATAAATGATGTGCAGCTTATGAGAACTGCCTGGACGTCAGAGACAACACCGAGAGGTGTTGGGAAGCTGTGGGAAAACCCAAATGAGTCAGTTCAGATCCATCAAAAAGGAAGTAAGTTTAGCTTGGCATGAATCCGTCATACCTATTCTTACTCTGAGTGACTATTGCTTCTCTCTAAGAATTTACTAGTCCTTTGTTTAAGAACTCACTTGAGATTTTTTTCCAGAGTCAATGTCAAGTTCACTGGACTAAGTTCTCAAAATTGACTGTTTCTCCTTTTTTTTTGCCTGTTTTTTTTTCCCTCATCCAGCATGCTTCATTCTCCACACCTGTTCTAAAATCTGTGTAATTGTTTATATGAGCTAGCTGGTATTTATTTTTCCCCTATTCTAAAGCCTATACCTTGTTTTGTGCTTTGTGCTTTAAAGGTGACTTTAAATATCACTTTCTCCTCCCACCCCCAGTTTCACAGGGCTTGTCCTGTTCTGGACTTTACCCTTCCAAAAGTCATTTTAAAAAGTAGTGGCCACTTTTGGTATTCATTATCAGTTACATGAATACCCCTCTCCCACAACTATTTTCCTGCAAGTCCTTTTAAAAGTAGAATTATTCAGAGAACATGAACCATCATACTTTTTGCTGCTAGTGGGCAGTGTCAGAATTTAATTCCTGAAAATATCCCATTCCCTTTGAACTACTTACTTTTTAAGACCGCTCTGGGGCCCTGGCTGAGTAGTTCAGTTGGTTAGAGTGTCATCCCAATATGCCAAGGTTGCAGGTTCAATCCCTGGTCAGGGCACGTACAAGAAGCAGTCGATGTTTCTCTCTCTCCCCCCCCCCCCCTCTTTTCCTTCCTCTCTCTCTAAAAATTGATTAAAAAAGAAAAAAAGAAAAAAGACTGCCCTGGGATCTCTACTAATGGCTCTTTGAAACTTTTGAAATCTGAGCACTTAAAGAATAGGACATGTTTCATTACACCCAACATTCCCTGTCTTGGTTACCACAAACTCTTACACCTGGTCCAAAGTTTTGATTTGAATTAAATCCAAAACATCACTTCCCCTTATGACTTCCCCAGTGTTTTGTGAGGTGAAATGGATAACAGAAGAAAGTGCAAATATATCACATGCTTTATTTTGAATGATAGAAGCATAATTGGAGAACACCAACAGAGCTTTATCTTGCCCTCGTGATATAGTTTTGTGAAGTATATTGGGAAATAATTATATTCTAGACTCGAGGACCAGGAAACACAGTGCACATCCAACAGAATAACTAAACAGAATTGAGCGAAGGGGTTGAGGTGTGGGTAGGGTTGAGGGAAACCCACAGGGATGAAGGGGCATCCAGGGATGAACAGCAGGAGTCTTTACCACCTCTAAGCTTGAAGGGGCAAAGGGTGGAGGTGTTACCAGAACACAGAAGCAGCTGGTATGAGACTGCTAGGGTTGCTATCACAAACGGCCACAGACTGGGCAGCTTAAATGACAGAAATGCATTGTCTCATAGTTCTGGAGACCAGTAGTCTGAAATCAAGGTGTCAACAGGGCTGGTTCCTTCTGAGGACTGTGAGGGAAGGATCTGTCCTCTCCTTGGCTCGTAGATGACCGTCTTCTCTGTGTCTCTGCACATTGTCTTCCCTCTATGTGTGTCTCAATCCGTGTCCTATTTTCTTCTTTTCATAATAACATCAGTCATATTGGAAAAGGGCTCACCCCAGTGACCTCATTTTAACTTGATTACCTCTGTAAAGACTGTGTCTTCAAATAGGTCCACCTTCTGAGGTATTGGGTGTTGGACTGTAATGTGTCTTTTTTGCGGGGACACAATTCGACCCTTGAGAGCTATAGTGGTAAGAAAGGACTGCCTGACAGCAGCTCTGCCCTTTAATAAAGGAGTCTAACCATGGCCCAGCAGGGAAGTAAGTACCCAACTTCTTTCTCTCCTCATCCTCTCAGCCTAATGCCTCCCATTGACAAAACCCAGCTGGAAGTCAGAAGGGTTACCTGCGTGATACAGGCCATGTAAGCCAGCCTCCTAGGATAAAGAGCAGGGTGGAGAAGGGCGACAGGTGATTATGGAAGGGCAAATAGAATATCCAGCACAAGCCTGTCTGGCCAGTCTATAGTGTACACCCAAGTCAGCTAGTACTTTACAAGCAAGTAAGCCAGCTTGTTGGGCTCCCCAGTCCCTGGAGAGGTTTCAGAACAGAAGCTACTTAGAGATACCTCCCTTTCTGGCTTTGTTCTATAAAACCTTAAACTTCACAAGGAAACTGCTGGAGTGAAAGGTTACGGGGAGTAGGTGGAAGAGATAAAAGAGTAAAAACTTTGGCTTGGTTGGGTAGGAAACCATGTAAGTTCTTTGAAGTCTCAACTCTGTCCTTTTGGACAGTCTGGCCGTACATGAAGGTTAGAAGAGGGGAGGACATTCTCTAGCAATGAGGAGGTTACAGAGATCCGTGTTTCCAGAGGCAGGTAGGGCCCTTGCTCTGCTCCCTGGAAGGGCTCTGGTAAGGAGGCAAGGTTTTGCAAACTGACCTAGGCTGGTCATGTCTAACGCTTAGTTCCTTTTCACGGGTAACAAAACCTGCCAGAGAAATTTGAAGTGATGAAGATTAGCCTGTGCCACATCGTCATTCTTGGGATGTAAAGAAAACAAGGTACCCTTTGTTACACATTCACTAGTAGGCAGACACAAAAGAGCTCTTACGACCTCTGAGTTCTCCTGGGTTTCTTTCTTTGGATGCTCTGGCCACAGTGTGAATGAAAGATTTACTCAAGGCAGGGACAGTGGTATCCCAGGGGCAGGACTCTGTCACCCACGTAGTTGTCATCGGGAAACCAGAGAGGGAGGCTCCCTTATATTTTGTTACCCTTTTTCAATCCCGATCAATGCCAGAGGTGGTGTTGAAAACAGGATTTCGCTGCTGAAATGAGTTGCTTGTTAACTCCTGTCATGGCGGTTATAAAAAGAGCTATCATTGGCAAAAATGTTGGTGTTCATTTACTCTGACCCACTTTTTCAAAGCCACCTGATTAGAATGGTCGCTAACCTCTCCTGGCAAGGGAATTGCTGATTAGAACACAAGCTGCGCCTGGGTGGAGCTTCAGGTAACTGACAGCTACAAATGCCTCCTGCCTTTGCTGGAAGTTTGAACATGCCCAAGCATTTTGTTTTGAAAAAGTCGATCTTTTGAAAATGCCAGTTAAAAAAGAAGCAATGTGGGAGTGTGACAGTAGGGGAATGGTTAAGAAAGTTTCACAGTGTGTCTATGTGAGATGCCAAAACGGGGACATTTGGAAGCACATCTGAGGTCTGGAAGTCCCAGAGGAGCTTTTTTAAACATCTTCACCCAGAATATGCTTCTCTTGCCTTGATTCCAAGGATAAAGGACAAAGTATTTTAAGGCAAATTACAAATGTCATGAGAGGTGGTACCCTAGGTGGCTGCCAGGCCAGGAAAGACCCTCTGCTATATTTAACTTGTTCAAGGATCATGCAGGCTTGGACGATAAAAATAATGGACTGAAAATCAGCAGTCCTTTCCCTATTTTGAGCAGTGCATAAACCTCCCAGTCTCTAACGTTGCCCTGGGAAGAGGAGCACCATACTGATTGGGATTTAATTTCTCCAGCTCAGCAATCTTAGGGTCAGAGTGAAGGCAGTTTAGGAAATATGCCAACATGGGCAATATCCTTTTTTTTTTTTTCCCCAGATACTTTGCACCATGCTCACTCTCAGGACAAACATTTATTCAGTGCCAATGGCAGGCCAGTCCATAGACTGAGGGATGTGAAAAGCAGAGAAAAAAATAAATCACAGGCCTTGCTCTGTAGGACTTAATAACTAACCCCTTACATGATAATTACTGGTTACTGGACACTGTTGTCTCTCAACCCTCAAACAGTCCTACGAGATAGGTACTATTATCATCATCCGGTTGGCAGATGAGGAAGCTGAGGCACAACCAAAGTCACACAAACTATTAAGAGGCAGGGTTTTGCATCTCGACAGCCAGGCTCTTAAATTCATACTCAACCAAACACTGAATCACCTGTCTAGTTTCGTGGGGGTTGGGGGTGGCCACGTGAGTAATTAAATGCACTGCACAGTGGTAGATGCACGAATACCACAGGAGCTCAAACAAAGAGGCCCGCTCAGCTCAGAACTTGAGGAGGGGTGAGGAGAGAGGTGTGTTCTGAATGAGATGACACGTGGCAGCGTTTGAAAGCATGAAAAGGAATCAGCTGGGAACAGAAGGGAGGAAAGACAACTCCAGTCAGAGAAGACTGCACGGTGTGTGGGGGGAGCCATAAACAGCTCAGTATCACTGGAGTATAAAAATCAAGGGGGAAGAGAAGGGGGGTTTGCTCCAAAAATGCTTATTGGGTCCCTTTTGTGTGCAGGCACATTAGGTGTTGGGGGTATTGCAGGGACAGGGCATCTAAGGAACTTGAACTTGAGCTATCAAGCATTGTGCTCCCTTACTCACTGAAGTAACTTTTTGAAACTATCCCCATTCAAAATACTCAACAAACTAGGAGTAGAAGGGAACTTCCTCAACCTCATAAAGGTCATCTGTGAAAAAAGCACAGCCAACATCATAGTCAGTATCTATTGGTCAGTGATACATAGTATCATCTTTCAGGTGAAAGACTGGACGTCTTCACTCCCAGGATCAGGAAGAAGACAGGGCGTCCATTCTCACCACTTCCATGCAGGGTGGTACTGGAGGTTCCAGCCAGGGTCAGTAGGCATGACAATTATAGAAAATGCATACAAATTGGAAAAGAAATTGACATTTTAAAATAAGTGTTACATCACAATTTTGGATGCCATCCAATGGAATCTAAATATAATAGCAATTTGATACCTGCCATCATCTACTTATATGTGTAAAAAAAGTAATATTACTTTGTTAACTACAAAAAATTTTATATTACTTTCTTTTCTCTTTGAGTGTATTTTTTTCTACTTTCCTCCCACAGAAATTTATCCTCAAGTAATATAATTTTTTCTTGAAAGTCTGTTATATTTCTCCACATTGAAATTTAATATGTAAGAATTTCCTGAGATCATGATCCTCTAAAACCTTTTTTACCTATCATTGCAAGTATTATTATTTCATGGTTAATAAAAATAGTGTAGGGCGTCACTTTTTGATAAAGGGAATTTTATTGTAGATGTATCTCAGTGCAGTGGTAGGTGGTTTTTCTCAATACATCTTGTGTCTTCCTATTCTTCTTTTTTTTTTTTTTTTGCAGTGGCTGAGAAAACTTGTTCACATAAAATAAATAAATGGGAATGTAAAGTGTTTTGCTGTGCCAATAGCATTCAGTTTTTTTGAAACTCCTTCCAAATCTTGTGCCAAAAAATACATAGTAATCATCATCAAAACTTATTGTAATGACCCATCAGGAGGTTCTTATTTAATTTTATTGAAAGCAAATGATTGGAAACCATCTGACTTGCGAACGAAAAGATGTGTTACCCAATCACTCAAGTTGTTTACTTTATCAATGCAGACACACCTGTGTTTCAATACGTCCCTTTGTTTGGACCCCTATGAGGTTCGTGTGCCCCCTGGCAGTGCATCTGAGAGTGATTCTTTGGGGAGGGATTGTTTTTTGTTTGTTTGTCTTGCGTGCCCCACTCTTCTTGGAATGATAGTGACTTTTGTTCACTACTCTATCTCCGGGGCCTAGAGAAGTGTCAGGCACATAGTAGGCACTCAGTGAATATCTGTGGGATGTAATGAAAGAGTGCAAAAACCAGGGGTGTCAGGGTGCAGGAGAGGAGGCCAAGACACAGAGACACCCAGTCCACTGATTCAGGTTTTTCAGTTCAAAGACACCGACCAAAAGTCCACCGTCCCCCAAATCAAAGTTGCACTGAGGAGAGGAAAGGTCTATTTTTTAGCATCCAACCTAGATTTGAATTCTGACACTGATATTGAATAGCTGTGACTTTGAGCAAACTCTTGGCCTTACCCTGGATGAAAAAAGATAAATTGAGGATGAAAAGAGGCACAGGGGGAAGTGACAATGAAATATGGTAATGCCTGTAAGGTATCTGCACCATCTCATACATTCAGGAAACAGGATCACCCTTCATCTGAGCCCTGCTTCTTTTCCTTTGGGGGGCACCACCCTTCTCTCTTACTAGGCTAGAAATTGGACTCGCCTTGAAACCCCACCATTGCAGATGCTAAGCAGTAGACACATGGTAGTTAGGGACCTCAGGTGGAATCCAGGGGAGAGCGATTTCCTGTCCTACAGTTTCCTCACCTAGAAAACAGGAGTAGTGACAGCTCTGCCTCCCAGGTTGTTGTGCAGAAAGATGTGTTTAACTTTTGTGAAGTGTGTGGAAGAGAGCCTGGCACACAATAAAGGGTTAACAAATGAGTGCCACTATCTCGGCCTGCCTGTAGGCCACTGATAAAAGTACATGTGTTTCCTGGAAGAGAAGGGGCAGCCCAGGGTAGTAGTGGGAAGGGAGAGTGGGGATCTTGTTCTGTCTCCCATGCACTATCTCTAGAATGTATTGAGATGTCAGACAGTTAGGTTCTACCAGAGGAATGAAAACCAGTGGACAAGTTTCAGTGGGTGCAGCAGGTTAAGGACATCAGAGGAATCACATGTTTCCTTCAAGGCTCCTGTCCTTCCAAAGCCCCTCCTGCTGTTGGTCATGATCTTCTAATCAACGTTCAAGGTGGGGAAAAGGTAGAACAACTTCAAGTACAGGTGTCAGAATGACTTCAGTCATAAGGGAGGAAGCCACGGTGAACTCCAACCTGTGTTTGTCAAAGACGAAAACATCGGTATGGGAGACTCGGCTCCTCAGCGGCAAAGCAGTCCCATTATAGAAAATGTTGCTCTCCAATGGGATTAAAGCCTTCAAAGACTTCGTCAAGGAGAAACCAAAATTATGCCATTGAAATTCCTGAGACTGTCATGTGTCAAGCTGGGAGCAAGACTTACAAGAAGAGATTGCTACTCTTCACATGCTCCATGGAGTGGGAAAAAAACATGCCTGTTTTATAAAGACACAAAGTTCACGAGATTCTTGTAAAAAGTTTGGTAGAACTCAGAGCGATGTCAAAGGAGAGGGAGGCGATGTGGTATAAGCTGCGTTCACGGCAGGGATAGCGTTTCCAGCACACCCGTGGGAAATTGTTCTCTGAGACAGAGGTGCAGGAGAGTGTGGCTTGTGTTGGCCCATGGCAAGTTACAAGCCATCAAAGCTCTTCTTTTCTAATAAAAGAAAAATACAACTTTCTGAAAAACTGCTTGAGAAATGTCCTTTTCCTGTTGGCTCAGGTTTAGGCCCAAAATGGCATTTGATTAAACAGCATTCAGTCCCTGTGAGCCCACATTCAACATTTTTTGGTACATTTGTTCCATCCTTGGCTTCTACAGAAGATGAGGAAGATAAGCTTCGAGAGAGAAGATGGCTTAGTATTGAAGGAGGGGTTGACCTCCTCCCAATGACAAATGCATACATTTGAATCCACTGCACAGGTTCATTTGTTATATAAATTAGGACCACAGTTTGGCTCCTGGAATGACTGAGATAGGTGGGGGCAATTATGCAATTCCACAAGCTAATCGTGACTCAGAAGAGGACACAAGCACATTGTGTCTGCGGTCACGTAGGGAGAAGCACCTCCAGGTGTCTGGAGAGAGCCATGTCCATGCCAGCAGACACAGAGCTGGAGAAGTCTGCACGCAGATTGATTACGTTCACTGCCTCGTGCCATTGTGCTTCAGATTACAGTAATTTCTGTTGCCGGAGAGTAATGGATGGTTACAAAGCAGAGGCCCTTCTTTTTCTTTAATTTTATTTTTATTATTGATTTGTGTGTGTGTGTTTGTATGAGAGAGAGAGAGATTTGTTGTTCCACTTATTTATGCATTCATTCTTTGTTTGATTCTTATATGTGCACTGGCCAGGGATCAAACTGCAACCTTGGTGTATCGGGACAACACTCTAACCAACTGAGGTACCCAGCCAGGGCCAAGGAGAAGCTCTTCTCAGAGGCAAACCTGAAGGTACATTTTTGCTCCCGGAATGCGCAGAAGTCCTCCTCTCTGTGAGCTCCCACACCACGACAGATCCCTGCCTGCATGGATTGCACAGCAGAATCACAGCTTCAGTTTTGGTGTTCATCACTCTTGTGAATTTCACTCCTCCACTGTAACAGGACTTCTGGAACATTATAATGATCCCAGTTCTTGAATGTTTTTTAACCAGTTTTCTGTGTCACTAAATAGGACTTTCCCTCTTAGCCGGCAGTTTGTCTGTGGTGCCATAGTCTGCAGATACATTGCATGTGATGGAATGAATGAGATTCCTTTACCATCACTGTTACCGGATTTTAAAAAAATCATTATATCAGAGTATCATTATAAATAATAAGTTAGCATTCTCACATTAAAATGAGAACTGGTCAAGGCAAGGTAAACCATCCTGTCTCCAAAGGGCATTAACTAGATCTGCTCTCATATGCCTGCCTGTGTTGCTATTCAGTGCAGTATGTAGACTTAGCGTTAGTACCTGCCAGATGTGATATGCTGTTAGATAAAGGTGGTGCCCATTGAGACAACATTTTATCAATTTAGCTATTTGGTTATTTGTTATTTTAATTTTTTTAATTTATTGGGGTTTTTTAGAGAAAGAGAGAGATATATCAATTTGTTGTTCCACTTATTTATGCACTCACTGGTTGCTTCTTGTATGTTCCTTGACCAGAGATCAAATCCACAACCTTGGCATATCAGGATGATGCTCTAACCAACTGAGCTACCCATCCAGGGCCAGCTGTTTAATTTTTAATGGCTGTAATTACTGAATGAGGCAACTCTGGGACATTTGCTGCAAAGAACTTTATTTCTTACTGAAGAATAAAATATCAGTATTGAATGAGTATTTCAACAGTGTGACTAATGTTTGAAATTGTTTTTCAGAAATTTTCTGGAAACTTCCAAAAGTATCAATGTTTGTAGTTACTATAAATCAGGCTTTGGAAGTCCAAAAATTAAAGACTTCCTTCCTCTCAGGACAAAAAAAAATTCAATTTTCTGGCCACTTAGAGCAGTGCACATAAGTACTGATATAGTTTATTCTTGAGTAAAGCATTTTCTAAATAACAGTTCTTAAAATTTCAGATTTATACAATTGGTAATAGAATTTTATTTAAAGGCCGTAGGTATTATTTCTTTAATGAGTGCTTTTACTTAAACATTTGGAATAGCTGCTATAATGTAGTCCTATGTGTGATTTTTAAAGAATATTTTATTTATTTATTTTTAGAGAGTAGGAAGGGAGGGAGAAAGAAAGGGAGAGAAACATCAATGTGTGGTTGCCTCTTGTGCAGCCTCTACTAGGGACCTGGTCTGCAACCCAGGCATGTGCCCTGACTGGGAATCGAACCAGTGACTCCTTGGTTTGCAGGCTAGCGCTTAATCCACTTAGCCATACATGCCAGGGCTTTTTTTAAAGTTGACAGATACAATCTAATTGTCAATTCATTGAAGTTGGATCTTTTTGTCTGTATACGATGAACTTGTGAACCACGAAGAAAATGAGACTAGAAGATGCCCAAATAAGTCAGATAATAGTAACTGCAGTGGTTGCTGGTGTTGAGATTATTGTTAGACTGTGATTAGTAATTTGGATGGCAGTATTTATTTCTTTGTTGTGAACTCATAGCTGAATTACTTAAGCACAATTACACAATTTCAGTGCAGTTTATTTTCTTTAGAAAATCTGAAACTTAAATTGCAGATTTAAAAGTTACTGTAAAATGATTGTATCTATAAAAAAACTTTATTTAGCACCTTTTTGTTACAGTAGTATACAATACTACTTGGGTGAGCTATTTTGGAAGCAGTAACAAGTTCTAGTGTTTGCTTCTTAGTATTAAACTGAATTTACACTTCTGTCGTAGGCATTTTGCAGTAAAGCAGTTAAATTCATTCCTGTGTTTTTGCTCTGAACTGCTGCTCAGTGCTCCTTAGTGACTGCTGCTAGAGAATGTTGTCTCACATCTCTATGGTCATTACCAAGGCTACAAAAAAGAAAAGCTGTATTTGTATGCAACACTAACCCTTTTACTGCATGTGTGTTTCTGCCTGCTGCGTCTTGTTATGGCTGCTTGTCTGTGCTAATAAAGTATGTTTGGTGTTCTTGTAACACACACACACACACACACACACACACACACACACCCAAAAAACTAAAAACCTTTCTTGAGGCCCCCAGCAGAGGGCGTGGTGGAGTTCTGCCTACCTCCTCTCCCTCCAAGTCTGCAAGGTCTTGAAACAACACAGGGGATCAGTGTATTCAGCATTATAGCCCCTGGGTTATATGCTTTCTCCCTCTCCAGCCTATGATTTCCTTCAGAGCAGGGAGTCATTCTGTAAAATCTCAGACGAGCATAGGGCTTAGCACATGGCAAGCACTCGAATGTCCCTCAAGTGAAAAAATCTGAAGGTAAAATGCTGACTTCACAGCTTGGCTGAGGACAGCCTGCCCTGAGACTGGAAGTGTAGCCATGGACCAAGGCTCCCTAAAAAACTGGAGAGGGTGGGGGAATCTCTGGCAGTTCCTTAACTTTATTAAATCTGAAGAAACGATGCTAGAAATAAACTTGTATGCCTGGGAGCTGCCTAGAGGGCTGGGGCTGGGTGTGGGCTGCTGGAGGGCTTCCCAGGTTATTTTAATCTTCCTGAGAATAAGAAATTCATGTTAGGATGGGTTATTTTCTCTTAGATTTAATCAGAGCACCCCTAATTTGCTGAAATGTTGAAAGTTTCTATAACTCTGGGAGGGGAGAATCCCTCCTTTATGAAGACAAAGCTCATGGCTTCCAGGAAAGTGAAGAAGCATCCAGAATGTTAACAGAATTTATTTCTAGGGAGTGAAAAACAGGAGAATCTTTTTCCTGCTGATTTTTTGTATTTTATATATTTTTATTAAAGAACAAGTATTCTCATAATGAAAAGCTTTATTTTAACAAATCTACATTAGAAGCTCAAAAGTGTCTTCATTTGCAGATTTATAAAATAATGCAAACTTAATTAAAGCATGAGGCTTCTTTGACTATGTTAAGTCCAATTTTCAGAGCACTGAATAGAATATGTGGGAAATTTTTGTGTCAGTTTTGGGGAAGAATTAACTCTGGATTAAATGCTGCTCTGCCCTCACCTAACAAAGCATAAAAGTAATACCTGAAGTGAACAAACTATTTTCTGATAATTTAGCCATATCCCATAACAAAACTCAAGAATATTTATAGGAATACAATTGTATCCCATCCCCCAAAAGATAAAATTTACCATACCGAGCATGATTGGTCTAGTGTCCAGTTAAAGTTAACAAGAATGCAAGAAGCAGAAAAATATGACCCTTAATGAGAAGAAAAACCAGCCAATTAAAATTGATCCAGAAAGTACATTGATGATAGAAATTACTTATTCTTTTTTTTAAAGATTTTATTTATTTATTTTTAGAGAGGAGAAGCAAGGGAAAAAGACAGGGAGAAAAACATCAATGTATGGTTACCTCTCATGCTCCCCTATACTGGGGACCTGACCACAACCCAGACATGTGCTCTGACTGGGAATCGAACTGATGACCCTTTGGTTCACAGGCCGGTGCTCAATCCACTGAACCACACCAGCCGGGACTGATGATAGAATCACTAAAAAAGAGCATTAAAACAACTTTAACTGTGTTCCATATGTTTAAGAAACTATAGGAAATGAACGTGTTATGTAGGGGAGATGTAAAAAAGACAAAAATTCAACTTCTAGAAAAGAAAACAATAATGTCTGAGATGGAAAAAATTCCTGGATGGAATCAACAGCTGATTTAGACACTATAGAAGAAAAAGTATCAGTGAACCTGAAGATATAGCTGCAGAAGTTACCCAAAATAAAAAACAAAAAGAAAGACTAAAGAAAATAAAAAGAAAAAGGGAAAAGAAAACTGAGAGTATCAGTTTGCTATGGGACAAGTTCAAGTGGGCTAATATACATGTAAGTAGAGTTCCTGGAAGAGAAGGAAGAGGGAAAGATAAATATTTGAAGAAGAATGGCCAAAAATTTTGCAGCTTTGATAAAAACTGTAAACCACAAGACCCCAAAGCCTCAGTGAACCCCAAGCAGAAGAGACATGATAATGACACCAAAGTACATTATAATCAATTTACTTAAAACCAGTAATAAAGAGCAATCCTTAATAAGACTAAGCCAAAAGAAAAGTTCTGGTAATTCTTTAAGAAAAAAAAAAAAAAGGAAATCATGAAAGCAGCCAGAGATAAAAGACACATTGCATTCAGAGAAACAAGAAAAAGACGACAGCAGATTTGTCTTTAGAAACTATGCAAGCCAGCTCCCTTTTCTACTCATCCCCTCCCCACTCCCGTCCCTTCCCCCAACTTTGCCTCCTCCGATCCAGTGCTTGGCCTGCACTTTAGCCCTTTAGCAGTAGCTGCTGTTCCTTGGAAGTAGTAACTCCCCTCCCCCACCCCAGTCCCGGCCCCCAGTCCCAGCCACCAGTCCAGATGCTGACATGAAGATGAGCAGCTCAGAGGAGGTGTCCTGGACTTCCTGGTTCTGTAGGCTCCGTGGCAATGAATCCTTCTGTGAAGTGGGTGAAGATTTCATCCAGGAAAAATTCAACCTCACTGGACTCAATGAGCAGGTGCCTCACTATTGACAAGCCCTAGACATGATCTTGGACCTGGAGCCTGATGAGCTGGAAGACAACCCGAACCAGAATGACCTGATTGAGCAGGCGGTTGAGATGCTTTATGGATTAATCCACGCCCACTATCACCTCACCAACTGTGGCATCGCCCAGATGTTGGAAAAATACCAGCAGGGAGACTCTGGCTCCTGTCCACGTGTGTACTGTGAGAACCAGCCAATGCTTCCCATTGGCCTTTCGGACATCCCAGGTGAGGCCATGGTGAAGTTCTGCCCCAAGTGCATGGATGTGTACACACCCAAGTCATCAAGGCACCACCACACGGACGGCGCCTACTTCGGCACTGGTTTCCCTCACATGCTGTTCATGGTGCACCCTGAGTACCGACCCAAGCGGCCCAGCAACCAGTTTGTGCCCAGGCTGTATGGTTTCAAGATCCATCCGATGGCCTACCAGCGGCAGCTCTAAGCCGCCAGCAACTTCAAGAGCCCAGTCAAGACAATTTGCTGATTACCTACCGCCTGCCCCTCAGTCTCTGACACCTCCATTCCTTTGCTGCCACCCTTTCAGGAACCCTCTGTGGTTTTTAGCTTAAATTAAAGGAGTCATCATTGTGGTGGGAATATGAAATAAGGTGGAAGAAAAGGCAAAAAAAATAAAAGAAAAACTGTGTAAGCCAGAAGAGTGAAACAACCTCTTTAAAATACGTCAACTGTCTACCTAGATTCTACTTAGTGAAAATACCTTTAAAAAACAAAGATGGAATAAAGACTTTTTCTGACATAAAAAAAAATCTGAAAGACTCGCACTACAAGAATTGTGCAAGGAAGTCTTTCAAGCAGAAGCAAATGATACCAGATGGAAATAGGGATTTACACATGGGAATAAAGAGCAACAAAGGTGTAATGTGGGTAAATATTAGAATTTTTTCTTCTTATTTAAATCTTCTTAAAGGTAATTGGCTGTTTAAAATAAAAATAATAGCATGTAGAAGTAAAATGACAATAGCACAAAGCCTAGGAGGGAAGATGTGCAAGGGTATATGGTAATGTTCTAATATGATGCATGTAATCCTATCACTTGAAGGTAGACTGTGATGTTACATATGTATATTACAAATGCTGACTCAACCACTAAAACAACCCAATAAAGAGTTATAGCTAAAAATCCAACTATTAAAATTGTAAAATCGAATCACTAAAAAATTCAATGCAGAAGGAATGAAACAAAAAACAGATGATACAAATAACAAGGTGACAGACTCAAACCTAACCACATCAATAATCACATTAAATGAAAATGGTCTAAATATCCTAAATAAAAGTGAGAGATTTTCAGACAAAGAAAAAAAGCAAGACCCAACTACATGCTGCCTACAGGAAAATCACTTTAAATATAAAGACACAAATACATTAAAAATAAAAGAATAGAAAAAAGATTTACCATGATAACACTATATTTTTTAAAAGTAGGAGTGGCAATGTTAATATTAGATAAAATAAATTTCAGAGCAAAAATATCACCAGTCACAAAAAAGTATCATTTCATTAGGAATAAATAGGTCCCTTCATCAAGAAGATATAACAAAGCTAAGTGTTAAGCACCAAAGAGCAGAACATCAGAATACATATGCAAGTGTGACAGAATGAAAAGAGAAATAGACAAACCTACAATTATAGTTCCTAGAAGAGAAGAGAATTTGGGAAGGAGAGTGTGGAATAGGGCTAGGAGCAAGATATTTCGCTGATTAACTTTTTAAATAATTAAGTTAATTTATTTTTTAGAGAGAAGGAAAGGGAGAATGAAAGGGAGAGAAACCCACAACCTAAGCACGTGCCCTGACTGGGAGTCAAATGGGTGATCTGTCACTTTGCAGGACGATGTCCAACCAACTGAGCCGTCCTGTTCAGGGCACACTGATCAACTTTTGAAATAGTTTTTCCTATTTTAAAAGATAATTAAAGAATAAAACAGAACTCAGTTCTGGCAGAGAAATAGAAAAGAACAAAATATTGACAGATATCAGTTAACATGAGGGAAAGTATAATTTCTTGGAACTTTTGTCTCAGGGAGGGTGTGTGTGTGTGTGTGTGTGTGTGTGTGTGTGTTGTGCTATAAAACATGGACTACAGTCAAAAAAGAGTGGATGGCACTGTCCTGGAAAACTTCGTCTCTCCTCCTTCTCTCCTCTCTATATGTTTTTTTATCAATTCTTGGGCTGCACACATCACACTGTAGTTTATTCTTCAATCCATCTGTCTTCGCATCCAGATTATGAATCCCTTCATGGCAAGAACTGTATTGAATATTTGATCTGTGCCTGAATGGAGGAATAACGCAATAAATAAGTGGGTAGGTGAATGAATGAGTGAAAAGATTCAGATATATAAAAAGCTGCTCCTCAGGCCACATTGAGGTGGGGAAAAGAGAATGTGGGCTAAAATGATTTTCAAACCTTTTTTTTTCTTTGATGACACAAACAAACAACTTTTTGGAGGCAGTCTGAAACAGAGACCTCGGAGATGAACAACCTGTATTTGATCTTCACAACAGTATGAAGTTTTTTCTCCTTGCTTGTCCCTTCTCCTTTTTCGATTAATTGAGTTCACTCCCTGCTATTGTTCTCTTTACTGGTTTGGAAATTATATGTTTCATTTATTTTAATGGCTACTCTTAAAATATTGCTATACATATTTAATTTGAAAAATGGAGTTAATCACCATCTCTATCTTCCTCCTGGAAAATACAAGGAATCTAGAATATGTTGTTTCTGCACTGAAACAATTGTGTTAAAAAAATCTCCAACTGTACTCATAGATTTGTTTATTTCTCCTCTTATTTCTGTCATTTTGCTCTAAATATTTTGAAACTATGTTATTAAATGCACACAAAGTTAGGGTTTTGATCTGTTTAATTGACCCCTTTCATCACTGTGCAATGCGGCCTTTATCCCTTAGTACTTCTTACCTCCCCGTCTTCTTTGTCTGACATCAATATTGCCACCCCAACTTTCTCTTAGATAGTCTTTGCTTGGTGTATTTAAAGTGTCTCTCTCACAAGCAGCATGTATAATTGGATTAAAAACATTCATTCAGAAAAATCTGTATCTTCATTGAAATGCTTAGTCTATTTAGTTATTGATATAGCTGAGTTTAAGACTGCCATCTTGGTATTTCTTTCCTATTTGTCCCACATATTCTTTTTTCTTTTATTCAAGTTTCTGCCTACTTTTGGGTTAGTCAAGGGTTTTTATTATTCCATTTGTCTCCTCTATTAATTTTTTTTACTAAAGTTTATTTTATTTTATTTTTTTATTTTTAGAGAGGGAAGGGAGGGAGAAAGAGAGAGAGAGAAACATCAATGTGCGGTTGCTGGGGGCCGTGGCCTGCAACCCAGGCATGTGCCCTGACTGGGAATCGAACCTGTGATGCTTTGATTCACAGCCCACGCTCAATCCACTGAGCTATGCCAGTGGGGGCTTCCTCTATTAATTTTTAATTATACCTTTAAAATATTATTTTAGTAGTTTTCCCAGACATAATATTCATCTTTCACTTATTATGATGTACCTTAAATTCGTTCTTTCCAATTCATGAATAATTTAACTCCATTTACCACTGTCTTGCCTTTTGTATTTTTTTAGTCACATAGCATACTTATATATTTTATAAACTGCCCAAGACAGTTATTATTGTTGCTTTAAGCAATCACAGTCAATATTCTTCCATATGGATCCACATATTTAAGCTTCCCAATGTTCTTCATTCCTTTGTGCACTTCTGGGCTGCCTTGCCCCGGGGTCATTTTCCGTCAGCCTGAAGAACTTTCTTTAACATTGCTTGCAGAGAGAATCTGTAGGTGATGAATTCTCTCAATTTCTGTTGGTCTAATAACATCTTTATTTCATCTTATTTTTTAGAGGATATTTTCACTGGGTACAGATTATTTTTTCTTTCAGAACCTAAATAATGTCATTCTGTGTTCTTCTGGTTGTCCATGGGTTCTCTTAAAAGTTAGCGATAGTGTTGTCTCTCTGCAAGCATGTGTATTTACTCCAGCTGATATTAAGACTTGCTGTTCACCTTTGTTTTTTTTGCAATTTGACTATGATAGGCCTATGCTTGGCCTTCTATTTATCTTGCTTAGAGTTTGCTAACCTTCTTCAATCTCTGAGTTGCAATCTTTCATGTTTTGGCAAATTCTCAGTCACTGCATCCTCAAATGTTACTTTGCGCATTCTCTTTTTCCTGGGGCTCCTAAAACACATATATTAGGCCATCTGACCATGTTCTATGTGTCTTGAATGCTCTCTGCTGTTTTCCCCCTATTTTTCCTCTATGTGCTTCATTTTGAATATTTTCTACCTACTCTCTTTGAGTTATATAATCTGTCTTTTGGTATATCTAGTCTGTTTTTAAACCTGTACAATGAGTCTGGTATTTTCCCAATGAGTTTTTATTTCCAATATTTTGTATTTCACTTTTAGAATGTCCATTTGATTCTTTTTTCTGTAGATTATAATTCTCTTTTGAAATTACTCATCTTTTCATTCATTTTGTATATCTTTTACTGTACTTTCTTGAACATATTTATAGGAGTTATTTTGAAGTTCTTGACTGCTAACTCCAACACCTGGGTTATCTGTGGGACTGCTTCTATTGTATACTTTTTCTTAATTATCAGATACTTTTCATGCCTCTTCAAGTGTCTTATAATTTTTTCTTAATTGTGTGCTGGATGTTGTACAAAAAATAAAGACTGAAGTCAATATGATTTCTCCTCACATAGGATACATACTTATTAGGCAAATAAGGTGAGGGACTAATCATCTCAATTCTATTAGAAATTGAGCTGTGTTGTGGCTTTAGTTAAATTTAGTCCACCTCTGGTTTCAAATGTTTCAAGGTCATTTGAAGGGATCTTTTTTTAAAGAGTTTATTTATTTTTAGAGTAAGGGGAAGAGAGGGAGAGAAACATCCATGTGTGGTTGCCTCTCGCGTGCCCCCTACTGAGGACCTGGCCTGCAACCCAGACATGTGCCCTGACTGGGAATCGAACTGGCAACACTTTGGTTCACAGGTCGGTGCTCAATCCACTGAGCCAGACCAGCCAGGGCTGAAGGGATCTTTTCCCTTCAAGAAGTAGAGAGTACTAGAGAGTACATATTGAATCAAGGCTGGCCTTGTTACTTACTTTGATCAACAGAATGTGGTTGGTGACTCACTGCCTGGAGCAGCCATGTAAGGTCCAGGTACCCTCCTAGAGAGACCATATGGAGAGAGAGAGAGAGGCCTGGCCAGCCTCCAGCTCTTCCTACCATCCCTGCTGAGGTGTCAGACTTGTGAAAAGCCATCTTTGATCTAGCCCCAGTTGAATCTGTAAATGACTGCAGCCTTATGAATAGGCACAGCTAAACCCAGCCTGATGGCAGAACTATGAACAAATAAATGCACAACTCTTGTTCTAAACTACTAAGTTTGGGGGTAGATTGTTATACAGCAACAGATTATTGAAACACAGAGTATTTGAGATACAATGAATCTCCCAATAAGTGTTTGTTAAATTAAATTGTAAGAGATTAGATGGGTAATCAGACTAGATGATTCTTATAGTCTGCCCTAGCACTGAGATACTATTATCCCAAGATCATTAATGACTGTATCGTGACATTACTTCCTCCATTTCTACTGATAAATAAGAGTTGAATCTAAATGCAACATAGTTAAGTCCTTGGGTGTCTTAGTCCATTTGGGCTACTATAACAAATTACTACACACTAGGTAGCTTATAAATAACAGATATTTCTCACAATTCCAGACTCCAGGAAGTCCAAGATCAAAGTGCTAGCAGATTTAGTGTCCGGTGAACAGCCATTTCTTTGTTTGTGGACAGCCATTTTCTTGCTGTGTCCTCACAAGGCAGAAGGGAGGAGGGATCTCTCTGAGGCCTCTTTTACAAGGGCAATAATCCCATTAATGATTATAAGGGTGATCTCATCACCTTCCAAGAGCCTCACTTTCTAATACCATCACCTTGCAGGTTAGGATTTCAAGATATGGATTTTGGGAGCAAACATACATTCAGACCATAGCATTCTACCCCTGGTAACTCTCCCACTGGCCCCATGTCCTTCTTGTACATCATCAACTCAAAGGTTTAAGTCCAAAGTCTCATCTAAATATCATTTAAAACAGATATGGGTGATACTCAGGGTACGATCATTGAGCTTTCTGATATGTGACATATTTAGAGATGGCAATCTAGAGTCACCTATTTTGATCTATTTCTCTTCCAAACCTACTTTTCTGCAGTTCTATTGATTCTATTTAATTCTTCCCATGTAAAAGGCTTGCCACAAAACCCATTACTATAGAACGTAAGCTTCCCTGAGGTTTTTTAACAGAGAAAAATTTGTGCTAAGACATTTATACTTTTAGACCCAGACTGTATTAGTTTTTCAGCCTTTAGAACTTGCCTCTAATTTCTTATTAAAGTGATAAAAGCTTTAATGATGACAATGCTATGAAAAGTAGCTAACCATTGATCTGTGTGTCTGTTCTTATGCCATTACCAGACTGTTTTGATTACTGTGGCCTTGTAGTATAGTTTGATATAAGGTATTGTGATCCCTCCCACTTTGTTTTTCTTTTGTAAGATTGCTGAAGGTATTCAGGGTATTTTTTTGTTCCATAGAAATTTTTGAAATATTTTTTTCTTGATCTGTGAAATATGCCCTTGGTATTTTAATAGAAATTGCATTGAATCTATAGATTGCTTTGGGTAGTATGAACATTTTAATGATGTTAATTCTTCCAATCCATGAACATGATATGTGCTTCCATTTATTCATGTCTTCCTTAATTTCTTTCTTCAGTGTTCTATAGTTTTCCATATACAGGTATTTTACCTCCTTGGTTCAGTTTATTCCTAGGTACTTTATTTTTCTTGTTGCTATGGTAAGTGGGATTTTTTTCCTAGTTTCCCTTTCTGATATTTCATTGTTGGTATACAAAAATGCCATCAATTGCTGAATAATGACTTTGTATCCTGCTATTTTGCCAAATTCATTAATAGGTCAAGTAGTTTTTTGGTGGAGACTACAGGGTTTTCTATGTACACTATCATGTCATCTGCGAATAATGACAGTTTTACTTCCTCCTTTCCAATTTGGATGATTTTTCTTTTTCTTGTCTGATCATTGTGGCTAGAACTTCCAGTACTGTGTTGAATAAGACTGAAGAGAGCGGACACCCTTGTCTTGTTCCTGGTCTTAGTGGGAAAGGTTTTAGTTTTGGACCATTGAGTATGATGTTGGCTGTAAGTTTCTTGTATATGCTTTTATTATATTAAGGTATGCTCCATGTCCACTTTAATGAATGTTTTTATCATAAATGGATGCTGTACTTTATCAAATACTTTTCTAGCATTTATTGATATGATCATGTGATTTTTGCCCTTCATTTTCTATATGTGGTGTAGAAAATCCAGAAATAGACCTAAGTCTCTACAGTCAATTAATATTTGACAAAGGGGGCATGAACATATAATGGAGTAAAGATAGCCTCTTCAATAAATGGTGTTGGGAAAACTGGACTGGTACATGCAAAAAAAAAATGAAACTAGACCACCAACTTACACCATACACCAGAATAAACTCAAAATGCATAAAAGACTTAAATATAAATTGTGATACCATAAAAGTCCTAGAGGAAAACATAGGCAGGCCAATTTCAGATATCCCACATAGCAATGTTTTTGGTAATAAATCTCCTAGATCAAGGGAAATAACAGAAAAAATAAACTGGGACTACATCAAACTAAAAAGCTTCTACATGACTAAAGAAACCATCATCAAAATGAAAAGTAAACCAACCACATGGGAAAATATATTTGCTAATTATACCTCGGGCAAGGGTTTGATCTCCAAAATATAAAAAGAACTCACATGACTCCACTCCAGGAAGACAAAGAACCCAATTAAAAAAATGGGAAAAGAATCTGAACAGACACTTCTCTGGGCACAGGACATGAATAGACACTTCTCCAAGGAGGATATACAGATAGCTCATGGCCATATGAAAAGATGCTCAGCATCACTAGCCATCAGAGAGATACAAATTAAAACCACATTGAGGTTTCACCTCATACCTGTCAGAATGGCCATCCTTAACAAATTAACAAACAACAAGTGCTGGCAAGGCTGTATAAAAAAGGAAATGCTGGTCCACTGTTGGTGGGAATGCAGACTGGTGTAGCCTCTGTGGAGAACAATATGGAATTTCCCTAAAAAACTAAAAATGGAACTGTCTTTTGACCCAGCAATTCCACTGCTAGGAATATACCCTAAGAATCCTGAGTCACCAATTCAAAAGAACTTATGCACCCCAATGTTTATAGCAGCACAATTTACAATAGCCAAGTGCTGGAAACAGCCTAGATGCCCATCAGTAAATGAATAGATCAAAAAACTGTGGTACATTTACACAATGGAATACTACACAGCAGAAAGAAAGAAGGAACTCCTACCTTTTGTGACAGCATGAATGGAACTGGAGAGCATTATGCTAAGTGAAAAAAGCCAGGTGGTGAAAGACAAATACCATATAAACTCACCTATAACAGGAATCTAATGGACAAAACAAACTAATGAGCAAAATAGAACCACAGGCAAGGAAACATGGATCAGACTGAAAGTGACCAGAGTAGGGGAGACAGGGATAATGGTGGAAAGAAGGGGAAGGGACTAGACAAAGAACATGTATGAATGACCCACAGAAACAAACAATAGTGTGGGAATTAACTGTGGGAATGGGGGGTGGGATGGGGAGTGGAGGGCAAAGGGGGAAAAATTGAGACAACTGTAAGTAACAATAAAAATGATTTAAAAAGAAAAGTAGCTAACCAACTGAACCATAGCATTTTGTAAAGTTTGAAATGATTTAGAATTTTGGGTGATCTGTATTTTGAAAGCAGTCTCAGCCTTTTAATTATTACTCATGTTACTAGTTACTATTAACAATCAATTAGCCATTTTTCTTTATCTTACTACTTTGGATGAGGCTGGATGCTATGGATTTATAACAGAATATTCTATAAAGATAGACTGTTATCCAAGCATCTGGTTGGTTTTCCTGAGGTCAAGCATCAAAGCCAAGATTTAACTATGTTGCAGTTGTAGCAGGAAGAACCAAATTCTAAACTCTACCACTTGCGACCCAGGTGCCAGAAGCCATTGATTTTGTGTCTAAAGACCTTCCTCTGACAGAAATGTGGGAATAGAAGGGAGTGGAAGTGAGAGGGTGGCTTCCCACCAAAACTGGGCTCTTCATGCACTTCCCCATCTCCCATTTTAAATGTGTTTTCTTGGTTTTGACACAGTTCAGTGCCTGGCCTTCCCCTCTGACAGTTCATTACTGGTTTGACCCAGTTTCTGGTGGAGGCTTTGGTGCCATGGTGATTACTCTTAGGTTCCATGTGGCTGTGTCGCTGGGTGCCCAGCTTCTGTACTCACTCATGGTCACCACTCTTGGTCCACCATTTGGTGGACCAAGCTCTTGCCTTCCTGGCAGTCATTGGAACATGCTTTAAGGCCAACTGCTACTTATCCTTCAGAGGCCAGTTCACATGTCATTACCACAAGAAGAACTTCCTGACACCCAAGATAGTTTCAGGTCCTCCTGATGTATGCCCTTGGAGTTTCCTGTGTTTTACCTGCAAGGTACTTACCACAACTTATAATTCTTTTTGTCATCTGTTCATCTTACATCTTCAGCACCTGGGACAGTGAATGTCACATAGTAGGAGTTCGATAAATGTGTTGAGTAAGCATGAACAAGTGAAGCTTGTGACTTGCACCCTTGCCTCTTTTATCATATGATTGTATATGACTGTGGGCCAATTATAAAACTTATCTCAGCCTAAGTTTATGCATGTATAAAGTAGGGATAATACCATTTTATCTACCCTACTGTTTGGGGTTCTGTGTATGTAGTAGGTGCTTAGTAAATGTTTGTAGAATGAGTGAATGCATATGCTATCTCTGTGATGAGACACCTGAATTTTAACAAGGATTTCTGTCATCTAACAGATGAGAGAAATTGAGTACCTGAGCAAGAGGAATTTTGTTTATTGAGTGGGAAATAAAATTCAGGATTCCATATACCTTTACCCAGGGATCTTTATTTCTCCTCTGGTTTTAACTTCATACTGGATTTTTTTAAATGGTGGAAGGGGAATTTTTTTTTAATGGATTTGGACCAAGCTCGTAGTGATCGACTTTTCCAATTTTTAAGGGGTTCGTGCCTGTCACAGATTTTAACTAAGTTTGATCCAGTAAGAGCACAGATTCTGGATTGCATGTACCTTAAAAAACTTAAAAAGAAGCAGTAGTGAATGTTCATCTGAAGACCAGAGAGAGTTCTACAGAGTTAATCTTCCCATCAATTGGTACAGCTGCTTGGCCTTCTGAAACAGTGGCAGAATAAGACACTGACCTTGGAGAGATGGCAAAAATGCTTTCAGCCTGACAATTCCTTGTCCTACATGCCTCAGAGGCTAGCCTAGCTTAACCTGCCTATTTCCACTATCAGTGCAGTAAATACACCTTGCATATAAAATATAAATTTCTTTTTCTTGCTCATCTCCTCTCCGCCTTGTGCATGCACTTCTGGTATTTCTCCCTCCAATTTCCTTAGTCCAGGGGTGTCAAACTCATTTTCACTGGGGGCCACACCAGCCTCAAGGTTGCCTTCAAAGGGCCAAATGTAATTTTAGGACTGTATAAATGTAACTACCCTTTAATTAGCAGCAAGGAGCTCGGTGCTGCTGCCTGGTACAAAAACAAGGTGGAGGTCCAGATTCAGCTCAAGGGCCTTGTGTTTGCCACCTGTGCCTTAGGCGTAAAGAATAGAGAGAAGGGAGAACATGCAGGAAGGGTCCAATGTAAGTACACTTACATATTTTATTTGAGCCTCATCTCTTTGGTGAGAGGGAAACAGCTGGAAGGAGTAAGTTAGAGATGATCTGGTAAAAACACCAGAGGTGCAAAGAAGGAAATCCTTCGTTAGAATATCTGCTGAAGGTGAAATGAGGTGAGCCTAGAGACTGAATTCAGAGATAATTCTTGGTATTTAGCATTGTGATCTGGGAGTGAGATCACACTGCTGAGCAAGGAAGAACGGCAGGTGGAGGAACTCCAAAGCAAGTACTGCAAGTTTATAACTAGTCTGGGGCTCCTGACCAAATGACCCCATTTGGGTGGCAGGGTTTGTCAAGGGAATCTGACCCTTATTCCCACTTTATCTCCTAGAGGTCCGCAGCATCATTGCCCTTAAATGAATATGAATTCATGTGTGGACGCCTCTTGTCCACTGACCATGTCCTAGGCTGAGTGTGACTCGGGGAGCTAGGAGGCCAGTACTGCTGCTGAGGGTACATCTGAGACCTTGACCTGGATCTGGCCTTGGGTTCAGGCTCAGGCTCAGGCTCAGGCTCGAGCTCCAGCTCAGATTCAGGTTCTAGCTCTGACTCAGGCTCCATTCCATGATCCAGGTCCAGCCTGGTCTGTAGTTCCGACTCCAGCGTGGGCTCCAGCTCCGTGTCTAGCTCCGACTCCTCCTCTGTTATTGGCTCTTGCATCTTGGTGAAGCCAGGTCTTATATTTTGGGGGACTTGTAGGATACTGCTGCTTGTTTTATGTTTTGAATTTATATCCTGAAATACATACAATTCGATGGGTTAAAATTTCCAGTTAAATTGAACTTTTGAATAGTCAAGGAATTTTGGAATGCAACAGGACTTAAGGTACCAGAAATCATGAGTTTCTGGCAAGGTAGAAAATACTTCTGGCCTAAATCTGTTTTTCATCCTTTTTGTACCCACTGGTTCCTCAGTTACTCACTATTCTTTAGGCTCAATCCATAACTCCTGATTTCTCTGGATTTTCTAACTAGCCTGGCTCTCATGATCAACCACGTGAATAGCAATGGTCTTGGCAGCATTCTGAAACATCTTGTCTTCTTGACCCTGACTCTCCAACCCCCCGATGTAACCCTCAGCGGGGTGTGTATGGCCCTTCACGACCTGGTCTCTGGCCATCTTCTTTACTTTATCTCCACACTCTGCTCCAGCCATAAAGTTAACCAAAGGTGCCTGACTACTGCTTACCTGTGTTCATGCTGCTCCCTGTGCCTGCCTTGCCCGTGCCCCTCTCAGCCACTTACTCTTATTCATTGTTCCAGAGTCACATCAAAGATCACTAACCAGGAGCTTAGCTTCCTCTGTGTTCCACCTGTACCTCATTCACAGCTCTATCATAGCACCAGAAATGTATTGCCTTATTCATTTACAAATCTACCTCCCCTATTAGACCCTAAGCTCCGTGAGGTAGAGCAGGGTCTGGTGTCTGATATCCCCAGTACCAGGCACGAGCATGCAACAGAGCAGATGCCCCCGCAGGCTGCAGGACCAGCCTTGCAGCAGCATTCCACAGAGTTAACGCCTTTCACCCTTTCTGAAACATTTCTCTCTCTTCCACCATATGACACTCTTTTGCTTTTCCTCCTTTCTTCCTGGTGGCTTCTTTCTGTCGTCTCCTCTACTTCTTCTGAATGTTGACATGCCCTGAGAATTGACCCTGGGACCCATCCCTTCTCCATCTATACTACCCCCATAGACAATTTTATAGAGTCCCATAGTTTTCATTGCTATCTACATGTGCTGATGACTTTTGGTCATAACCCTTCCCATGATTGGCTGGTTCATATATCCACTTCCATTCTTGACATCTCCACTTGAATGTTTAATAGGTGTCTCCGTTTTAATACATTGTAATGGAAATTTTCCTTTCCTAGTCTTCCCCAGTTTAAATGCTAGCAAACATGATATATTCAATACCAAGTCTTAAGTTCTGATGAAAATGTTAGTAAACTAAAAAAATACTTTTAAAAAACATAGTAAATATAGTGACCATCTTAAGTCAACTACTACCACTATCCTTAATAGAGAGACATAAGAAGCTTTTGTCATTAAATTCAGAAGTGAGATAAGACTCACCATTATTACTTAAATTGTTCTGGGAGGGCTAGCTAATGCCATGATATGATACTAAAATAAGAATTCTAACAATTAGAAAATAACATTTATATTATTTATAGAAAATCTTTTTTATCTAGAAAACTCAAGAGAATTAACAATGGAACCTTCCTGGACTAGTAAGAGGATTCACAAAATGGCCAAATAATTTAATAAAAATCAATAGTTTTCCTATATGTCAGCAGTTGCCAGTTAGAAAATATAATGAAAAAGAAGATTTATTTTAAAAAGCAGTAAAATTATAAAGGATAAAGTGTAAAGTACCTAGGATTTCTCTATATGAAGAAAGCCACAAAATCTTAGTATGAATACAACATTTAAAAAGACTGAGTAAATGCAGAGGCTGCCCATGTAGAAAAAACATGTTCAAATCTAGCTGTTGGGGAAACAGTTATTCTGGATAAGCAGAGGCACACAACCTGTGCGAATTCTCAGCAAAGGTAAGGAAATGCCTGGTAATACATTACTTAGAGAAATAAAAGGACTACCTTTTACTTATTAAAATTTCTGTAAACACTTACTGCTCTGGTAATTCTTTTTTGTCACAAATTCAAATGTTATCAAAATGTAGTAAGTCAACAAATCTGGGGTTTAAGTAAAAACAATTTCTAATCACTAGGTGATATTTTGGTGCCCATCTGTGTTTTAATTTTCTTTTTTTTTGGGGGGGGTCACTGTTAACATTCAAAGATACTGATTTGAAAACACTGAGGTGGACCTGGGTCTTTATTTATTATTAACAAATGGTTAGAAACTCTGGCTCGTATATCATTCTCCTTTGCATTTGGTCAGGCTGAGTAAATCATATTACTCAGAATGGAAATAGTAGCCCAAGTGTTAGACTGGCAGATTTTTACCTCTGTGAGCTCATTAGTTTTATTATTTGTCCCATGTGTGGGGTGGGGGTAGATTGCAAAGGCACAGCTAGAGAGGATGTCTGAGATATTGAGTCACTGATATGGCACTGGCACTAACTAAGCTTTCTGCAAAAGGGCCCCTGTGTCTCTGTGGGGTTGGGTCACCCTGTCTTCAGTTGGGACTGGGCCCTGAATGGCACCCGGATGCCTTGGCAATGGGGGAACCTGGGACAGAGGTCCACTGCTGTTTGCCACCTGATAAGGAACATTTCATTGTCTCAAAGTGCGGCACAGCCAAACTCAAAAGCCTTCCTGGCAGTGCTCATCTCTATCTGATCAGGTGTCTCTCCCGGTCTCACCCCCATGCCGCCCCCGCCCCCGCCTCACCCTGATGCTTTACATCACCCAACCTTTTCTGTCTCTGAGTAGGTTTCTTGTATCACTGTCTCAGATTCGTCGATGCTTAACTCGGAAGACTCTGGAAACTTCCGTGACAAGGCAAACAGCACAGCATCATGGAGGGTGAGGAACAGTTGGGCCTTGGTGATGCCAGCATCAAAGAAGTCATTCTTTTCAAAGGCCTTGACCACAGAGGCTACAAACCAAATCCGGAACACACACAGGGTCAGACACCTGGGGAGGAGAGCACCCAGGTGCAAAATACAGCCCCCGCGTTGGGTGGAGGCTACTCACAGTGACTCCCTGCAATGAGCACCAGAATGTCGGCGTTCTGGAAGGCGTTGCACATCTGCAGGGAGGGAGCAAGTCAGCATTAGGGATTCTCCCACTCACTGGGAAAGACCCTTCTAATTAGCGGAGCTGTAAAATCCCTTTGGTCATTCACTTGTCTGGGGTATATGTACCTTTCCATACAGTTCAAACTCTGTAAATATTTGATGGGTGGGCTTCTATATGCTGGGAAGTGTCTGTGGTGCTGGGGCTACAAAAGAGAATCAGGCCATCTCACACGGGGTGGGGAGTGAGATGGAGGGTTGCCCACGGTCTAAGGGGGGAGACAGTTCACGTAAAGAGAGAATGTCACGTGAGTACAGTGCGAGGATAGAGACAGGCACAGGTGTGATGGGAACACACCGGACGGTCCTCAAGAACAACTATCTCTTGGTGTTGGTCCTCAGTGTTTGCATGTGATGCCTCCTCCCGGAGACGGTGAGATGAGGCACAGCAGGAAGTGGTGCTCAGGAACCCTGGGGGTCGTATTTAGGGCAGCTCTGCAAAGTTGCACCTGATTTTGGTAAAACATCAGATATTTAGAAGTATCAGATTAATAAGCATCTGCTATTGAGCCCAAGTTTACTTCAGCCAATACGTGTGCTCCGGGACAATAATAAAGTTCAATTCAAAGGAAGTCAATATTAAACTTAATCCTCTGAGACTGAATAGGCCAACCCTGAGCACTAAGTTAAAAATGTGAAAAAAAAAACCCACCAAAACACAAAACAACTAAAACAGACTACTTCTTTCACTTGCAAGAGGAAACAAAGTCATCCTTGGTCGAATGGTAAATCATAAAGTCGCTTGGTAAAGAGCCACAGTGGACATACTCTGAACGACACGCAGTGGGAGCCTGAAGTCCCACGAACTAGGAAGAAGTTTAAATTGAGTGGTTGTCTCTAGTAAGAATGAGTGCTGGGGTTTTTCTTATTAAGTTCAAGTTTTCAGTTATAATATTTGAAATTATTTCCTCTAACATGGTGGCAAAGAACAATTACAAAAAGAGTTTAAAAAATCTGTATTTAAGTGTCAAAGTGCACCACGCATCTGAAGGCTGTGAAGGTGGGGTTCTCATAGCACCTCCACATTGGAGCTGGAGCGGGAAGTCATCGGCACGGGCAGCTGTGGATGGGTCCTGCCAACGACCAGAAGGCGAGAGAGGAAAGGGAAGAGGAGGGGATGGCACAACTGCTTTAAGTTCTGGTGATGCACATGCCATTTACTAATTGTGAGCCCAGGACTCTTAGGGGGAAATATGGCTTGTCTCTCAGGCTGTGTAAGATTTAAATGGGATCATGTGTATAAATGCGCCCAACTTAGCATGTAGGCATTTAATAAGGTAGGATGAATGAACTCTGAAATAACAACTAGAGCACAAGCCTGGGAGAAGAGAACACAGCCTCCTAGGATGACATAAGATGGAAAAGCCCAGAAGACAAGACATTATCATGTATCCTTGATTCTGAAAACAGAATGGGAAAAAGCATCTCACGGATGAGCCCCTGAACACTAATCTCTTCCACACCTCTCACTTTATAGATGAGGAAACCAAGACCCCATGCACTTTCATAAGTTACCTCCGGTCAGGTGGACAGTGAGCAGAAGCTAGGGCAGAGCATATGTCTGCAGACTACCCACCAGAGTTCTTGCTGCTTTGAAAATAGTATTCCTTTAGGAATAAGAAGGTTTGATAATATAGGATACCAGGATAAGAGATGGAAAATCAACCAGAGAAGAGTATGTCAAGAACAGGTGGGTGTAGTCAGAGCCGGGAAGTGGGTGCTGAGAATGTTTAAACCAGAGCCATGACCAACAGAGGCAAGAGTGAGACAGCAGGTTTTAAACTGGGGTAAGCTGGCTGAAAAAAAAAAGATACCATGCTTATCGGACATCAAACAATAAAACCAATATGGTTAATTGTGCATCCCCACTGACTGTACTGTATAAGAAAGAGAGACGTGAAAACTGTCCGAGAAACCAGGGAGAGGAGAGAAGCCAGGACTGAGGGACACAGCTTTTGAAGGAAAGGTCTTCCCTGCCCATTTCACCCAAAGATGCAGCAGTGAAGAGGGATCTGGGGGGACCCTATGGACACCGCAGCCCCAGGCTTGCGATGTCATCTCAGGACAACTACAAATCCGAGTGTCTTTTACAACGCATAGCTCAGGGCAGCTGAATAATGGAGAATTAGTGGTGAATTTTTTTTCTGTAGCGTCCAAGGATAGCAAGCATCCTTGAAAAGACTTGCAGCTAACTCTCACGATACACAGGGAGTTGCTGGGTGAGGCACAGATTGCTGTTCCAATGATGTTAACAGTTTCCCAGTTTTCATTCCTTGAGCAATACTA
Source organism: Tonatia bakeri (assembly GCA_004024845.1). Classification (NCBI taxonomy): domain Eukaryota; kingdom Metazoa; phylum Chordata; class Mammalia; order Chiroptera; family Phyllostomidae; genus Tonatia; species Tonatia bakeri. Next base: position 16,850 of record PVIA01009500.1, on the reverse strand, counting down.
TGCCATACTTAGGGAGCAAACCCCAGTTCAGTAAATGAGAGCTGGTTCATTTTCTATTTGTTCTGGTTGACCTCAAACTATCTCAGTATCCAAGTTGCTAGTGGCCTAGGAATCACGTAGTAGCTGATCAGTGACTGGTGCAATTCAGTCAGGGTTGGGGCGGTGCTGGTAGGTGGGGATCATAGCTTTTGTTAAAGTCACCTCAGTGCTTACCTGTCTTAATACGACGGAAGCCCATGAATCCACAAAATGCACCATGGAGAAATCCAGGATGATGGTGTGGGTGGTGGGTAGGAGGGATGATTCCGAATAAGGGATGACTGATCTGCTCCTGACCTGGCTTTCAGCAGCAGCAGGCAGTGGCATCGCTCTGTCTCTAGAGAGGTTTTTAGAAAGCCACATTCTCTCCACATCATCAAAATTTTGCTCTTGATTTCTCTGAAACGTGGACGATGGTAAGTACGGTACTTGTTCATCAGATGAAGTTTGGCTCGTGTTCCTGCTGTCCAAACGTGTGCAGTGGATCAGGTTAACAGAGGATCCTCCATAGTCCCGTTTACTTTCAAACCGTTCTGTGTAAACAACCTGGACAGGAGTTACGGGAGGAGGGGGGCTGCCATAAGACTCAGATGAAGGCTGGAAGTGCTCGAAACTGTGCCATTTCTGTCTACTCTCTTTCTTCTCCCACGGGAACCTTCTCCACAGTACATGCATCTTTTGCTTGGGTGTCTCACTCTCACTTCAAGCTCATGACCAAAAAAACGCACTCATCTTGCTTTATCCTCTCCCCTCAGGAGCTTCCCCTCTCAACTTCCCTACGCGCATCAGTGACAGCACCATGGTCCTCGTGAGCGGGACTTGAAGTCACCTTTGATTCATTTCCCTCATCCCTGGGTTCTGATTAGCCTCCACTGCCTTCTAATGCTTTGAAGTATTTCTTCCATCAGTTCCTTTTCTCAACACCACCTTCTTTTACCAGTGAGATGGTCTTCTGTCAGACTTCCTTAAGAAGTAAAAATACTACCTGAGCAGGGATGCCTTTCCCTTTCCCTTTTTTCATCCTTCCAACAGGCCTGCATGCCTGCCACAGCTGAGGTTCACTGCCTAGCGCCAGGAATACAGTAGCCTGCAAGACGTGAGCACCAGCTCTGCAGTCACAGGGACCCATTTCTACCCGGGAATGGCATGTGTCCATTCAAAAGGTGACTGACAAAAATGTAGACAAGCACTATAAGGCACATGGAAAAATGGAAGGGATTCATTTGCTAGAGTGGTACAATTTGGGAAAAATCCTTTTTCCTCTTCCATAGTCTCATAGTTCTGGGCATATAGTAGGAGCTCGATAAATATCAGATAATTCTGTTCTACTCTCAGGTGTGTTTGCCGATGCCCTGTGAATGCCCTCTGTAATACTCAGTGCAGAGTGGATAAGCCATAAAAATTAGATATAGGATTGAATCTGTCCTCTTGGCAAGAAAGTTGGTATTTTTAGGGAGCTCAGTAGAACCTGCACTTTGTTAGGGCATATGGCAACCAGTGTGGCTGCTCCATGTTCGCAGGGGCCTGCGTGAGGAGGCCCCTTTGCCTGGGACAGGAGGTGTTTGTGTGTGGGCGTAAACCTGTGTGTGTGTGCGGGGGCGTGTCTGCAGGTAGAGCTGTTCCTCCCGAGTATGCGTGTAGACTGAGTTGTTAAAAGCTCCACAACTAGAAATGAGCAGCCCTGCCCTGGGGAAAGGAAATATTTAGAGCAAGTCTGAGTTGGAAATAATGAACACTGTTCATCAGCTGAAGTAACCTTCGGGTGCTGTGAAATTCCCATCTGTGCTTATGGCCGTTCACAGCCTGTCATCACTTCCTTGGTCACAGGCAGACAGCAGGAGACCCTGGTAGACCCTTGAGGACCCCAGCCCCCTTGACCCTGCCTGAGTTGGGATCATAAGACAATTTTTAAGGCCCAATATTTTCAGAACTCTAAAGGCAGGCAGCTAAAGGTCTGGAAAATAGGCACAACTAGGGAATTACTCTCTGCACTTAGTAAGTCTCTAACCATTGAGTAGGGAGTCAAGAGTCATCACCGTGTCCTCCTACCTACTTTCAGGTCAAGATCTGACCCTCAGAAGGGAACTCGTATCTTCATTTCTGAGTATAAATCTTTAATTTCCAATTACCCATGGTCCATCTAAGAGTCAAAATCCCTGAGGGACTTTGATTTTATTTTCTTAAGACAACAATTAACTGCTCATACACGTCTCTAGAAATGTGGGGGGAAATGCAGAAAGAAGAGGTTCCTAACCCTGGGCGGTGGCTCCAGTTCATCACAGTTGCAGAAACACCGACAAATCTTGCCGTCCTGGGAGCCGTCTTCGGTTTCATGAAACAGACCGAACACTTCTTCCTCTTTAAGCGGCACCCTTACCATCTCCATCTGACAGACAGAAGAGGGCTCTCACCTAGATGGCAAGTGGCGGCAGGTGGCCAGGAGCAGGCCCCAGGGAGGGCAGCGGGAGCAGGCGGAGAAGAACGAGAGGGGAGCCCTCACCTCTTCCAACAGCTTGCGCTTCAGGTGGTGCACATTTACAAACGTGATGGAATTGCAGCACTGGAAGATTTTCACCCCGGGAATGGCCATGATCTGCAAGACAAATGTAAAGTTCGGAGAAATTGCTCAGGTCTCTTACGGAGTAAGGAAAAATCTTTAGAACCTCCTGGAGACCCTGTATTCTTCGTTTTAAGAGGCAAGAGCCAGCAAGTTCCTTCCTCCCATGTTCACCCCCTGCTTTTCCTGCCTTATTTTTTCCCCTCCATTTCCTCACTCCTCTCTTTCACTGGGCCTTCCACCCACTAAAGTACATTTTAAAATTATCCTCAACTGGCTGCAGGACTCTAGAATTTACCTACCTCGTCAAGCTCCCCACCTCAATCATTGTGTGCCCCTCTCCCTGCCTTTGTCAAGCGTGTCTAGAGTGCTGCAAACAACGGCAAAGGGATTTTGTAGAAAAACTAAGCAGCAGACCCAGTCTACCCCACCCTTTGGGCAAAGAAGTGGGGCTGTTTTGGAGTCTTACCTCCCGGTAGTCATTGATGCTTCTATAAATGTTGGTGTTAGGGATCTGACCCAGGAGGAGAATCTTAGTTCTGAAAGGAAATGCATTTACCTTTAGGTCATAGTTGCCTCACCTGCCATGGCTAATGTCCTGTTGCCTGAGACTAAGTACCTGTGTGACTGAACAGTGATCAAAAAGAAGGCAAAAGCTACGGAAATAAGTAGTCCGATGTCCAGTCCCAGGAAAATTGCAGATGTGAATGTCACCATCCAAATAACCTTATAGAAAAGGAGAAGGGAAAAGGAAAAACGTGATAACAAGCAGAATGACAGAAATCACCAGCCCTACCTCTCAGCTCACCTTCTCCCTCTCCCTCCTGACACCTGGGACTTAGAGAACAAATTCCAGAGGCCCTATGAGCTGACGCCATTATAAATGGCTGGGTTCCCAGGGACTCGAGAGAATTGCCAAGCAATTCTTTTATGCTTCCTTGGGTTATTTCTCTCTTCAATTCTCTCTTGAAACTTTAGTTTCCTCACGTGCAAAATAGGGGTAAGAATATCTACAGTCTTTCTTGAGATTAGAAATGCCATTTGTAAAGCAACCCAGAACACTCACCAAATGGCAGTTGCTTTTTTAAAGATCTATAATAGTTATTGGGAGTTCCAGCATCCTTTTCAAGCCCTTCTCCATCACTCTCAGCAGGTGACTTGACTTTCCCCTTCACGGAGAAGATAGGCTGAAGCTCCCTCAAATGCTCACTTCTCCCTCCACCTGCCACTTGTTACTTAGCATCTGTACTCAACTTTCCTCCACCTCCTCCAGTCCTGTCGGAAGTGCTCTCTCTGCCCTAGAGCCAGAAGCCCTGCCTGTGCCCGGACCGTATACTCTTAGCTCCTCAGGGACCTGAGTCCAAAAATTATCCCCTTTCGTACGTATCTCTCTCCTTCTACTGCCTTCTCCTCTTATCATATTACCCTCCCCCATCTTTTACTTCTTGCTGTCTGTCCTTTCTGTCCCCCAGCTCTGTGCTCCAGCGAGAAGGGGGAAGCTCCATCAGTTACCCTGGCAAGACATCTCCTTCTCTTAGTAGGCTTTGTGTCTCTGGGTTAAAAGTCATTCAAATATGCAGTGCATGACAAACCCTTTGTACTAAATGTCTGTGTAACTATAGCCACTTACTTAATTCCTTTTTATTTAATTTTGCATAGTTGGAGCGAGGTCTCAGTATTTCCATGCACCAACACCCCGACTCCCTATTTAAAGCAAACATAGAGTCCCAGGCCTCAGAGTTGCTAGTGTCCTTCATGTTGACGTCTTTTGTTTGTCCCCTTTCCCTCTGTCCGACCTTCCCCTCCACCCGCCCCCACCTCAGCCAGGGCATCTACACTCACACAGTCATATTGGCTCTGCCTCCACAGGTTGGGGAGGTAGTAAATGGTTTCAAGGTAGGGTAGGATGTTGCTCACAATAATACCGGCCAGCACAGCCTGTGGGGAAAAGATAAACTCTGCTTTATTTTCCCTTCAGGGGTAAACTCCCAAACCTTCACAAAGGAACCACCAAAAGTTAGTTAGCATTGCCACTCGGAGACATTAGGCATTGATGTTTCATAAGAATATCATGTTCATGCTTTAACTCATTGTCTAATCGAATAAGTATCCCCCACATTGTTCTTTGCTCTCCTCTGTGATTTGCCAGCACAGGACAAGGCAAGGCCAGGGCCTGATTCAGCCAGGAAAGCCTCACCAAACTCCTTTAAGATTCTGACAGTGGGAGGAAGTGTGGCCAGAGACTGCAGCCCTCTTGCCCCTCTGTGTCCATGCTGTCACTTTTGGCGCATGGGGGACAACCCTCAGGGAAGGGCACTTTTGGCCACTTGGCCTTGCTGTGTCTAGTTTGTTTGTCACATCTATGTTACTGCATTGTGTAGAACCACTGTCAGATTGGATGACAAGTTAAGCGAACTTCCATTCAGAGAAACTCTGAAATAGTGTCAATTGGGCTTTTATTCAAGTCTAATCATGATACACTATAATTATTTCAGCAATGAGATACCATTTATTTTTTGTCCATAAAATAGGAAGTTGAAAACATCCCATATGTATGGTTGTTACATATGAAACAGTGCAGCCCTTTCCTTTTGGAAAATAATCTGGCAATATACCAATATATGCTGCTATGCTTTCACATAGAAATTTTGTTTTACTTTAGAAATCTATGCTAAATATAGAAAAGGGTAGATGTACAAAATTATTCATTGTTGTGTTATTTATAATAACAAAAATTCAGACAATCTAATTTTCCAATAATAAGAAAATAACTGCCCTAGCTGGTGTGGCTCAGTGGATGAGTCCTGGACGACGAACCAAAGTGTCACCAGTTTGATCCCCGTCAGAACACACGCCTGGGTTGCAGGCCAGGTCCCCAGTAGGGGGCGCACAAGAGACAACCACACATTGATATTTCTCTCCTCTCCCTCTCTTTTTCTCTTTAAAAATAAATAAATAAAATCTTAAAAAAATAACTAAATAAATTATAATGGGAGGTATCATGCTATGTATTAAATACAAACAAGAATACAAAGTTGTATGTCCAGTTAGGTCACAACTATGCAAAACAACATCCATTCATAGAAAATAATATCGATCAGATATATGCCAAAATGTTAATAGTGGTTTATTTGTAGTTATGGATGATATTTTTATCTATTATGAATTTTTTTAATTTAAAAAATAAGCATGTCTACTTTTCTAATAGAAAAAAAGTTTCTTAAATATGAGAAAATGAAAATCTATACTCGTGCCCTGACTGGTGTGGCTCAGTTGGTTGGGTGTCATCCTGCCTGGCGAAGGGTCACCAGTTTGATGATTTCTGATCAGGGCACATGCCTGGGTTGCCAGTTCAGTCCTGGTTGGGGGTGTGCAAGAGGCAACCGATCCATGTTTCTCACGTTGATGGTTCTCTCCTTCTCTTTCTCCCTCCTTTCCCCTCTCTCAAAAAATAAATAAATAAATCTTTAAACAGAATCTATACTCGTAAGATGTAAAAATCATCAGGGCCTTAAAGTAGAACTAACCTTCTTTAAGAAATATTTTCATGAAGTTTCAGCACTGGCTTAACATTTCTCAGCCTTTTCCTAGTGCCCCTCTCCTCCATACATGCTCTGCCCGGGAATCAGAACTAAGCCCACCTAGTCCTGCCTGTCAGGGCTGGCTGCGTCCAAGCTTACTCTGGCTTTCTGAGGTTATTCAGTGAACAGTTGGATTCAACAGTGGAGGGGGGAAGAGCAAAGATGAAGTTAGCAGAAATTATCTTTTATTATTGATTTTACATTTACTGAACTTTGATCAGATAAAGTTGATCAGTAGGTAATTTGAAAACATTTATAAAATTTCCTTTTGACATTAAAAAAATATAAATATATGTCAGGCCTAATCTTGATTACTGATTGCATGGGCTTTTCCCATCTGCTCTTGTTCAGCATTTCCTTTTTTGGAGTTTGCACCAACTGAATGCCTAAGCTGCAAAGATCTGTATTTGTTGGAATTAAAGACTGTTTAGTTTAAAAAAAAGAAGTCAGCAGAAATGACTTCGTTCCCACTTTCATCTTCTGTTCAGTTAAGAATCTCCAAACTTTCTGCAATTTGCAGGGAGAGATGGTGGGAAGAAAAAGAATTTCAACTTCATAGGGTTTTTTGCAAGACTTTTGGCTTAAGAGAAGGAGTGGAAAGAAGACACATATTTTCATAAAACAATATATAATAAAAATTTTAGCTTTCTGAATATTAAGGTTAGACATGCTCATATGTAAAGAAAGAATTAAATTATATATAATTTCCATCATCCAAGAGATTACCATTGTTAAACATTTTGGTATGTTCTATACTTTTTTTCACACAAATTGAAACAATATTGTATATACTATTTTGTATCATGTTTTTAAAATTTTATGTTAGTTCCCTTGCTAAATAATTGATATCTTAGCCAGGATGCTCCAAAAATTCTTCCAATAAGGATTTTGCAACAAGCAATTTGCAGTCGTTCAAAGAAGAGAGGAATCTTTAGTCCCCATAGGGCCCATTGGGACAATGATTCAGATGTTCCACAGATTAGGCTGTGTCCACATTTCTCACCCAGAACATCCTAACGAGATGCTGTAAAAATCATGTGACATAGCATGAGTGACCAAAAGCAGGGTTTATTCTGTCTCTAGCATATGTACAATAAAACAGTGCTCCCTACTTTTATCACTAGCTTTCAGTGAATACTGACAGATTTTTATTTGTTTGGAATTTTTTAAAAAATCTGATTCTTCTAGCAATAAAGAAAAAATATCACTGTTCAAAGTAAATCAGTGAGTGGATTTGCTAAAATAGACTCCAAGAGTGATCACACCAAAGGTGCTATACAAACTAAATTCTGGAGATGACCTCTGCTGGGGATCAGAGGACAGCTTGTGCGATGAACACAAGCTTACTCCCACCCTCCGGGCATACCCTCCGTGGCTGGGTTCCAAGGTCCCTGAATGGCCGGAGCAGAAGGCAGCAACAGCCTTGCGGTGGTCCTGCTCTGCTGCAACCTGATATTCACCAGGTGGAATCAGCATGTTCCAAAGGATGGGGATGGCATTTACAACCACTCCAGCTTCAGGGACTGCCACCTCAGTGTGTAACCAAGCTGCCAAAGCCAGAATGAAACCTCCTCCCGCCTCCCTTAGTACTATCTAAAAAATGACTAAAGGGAGCATTAAAGAAATGTAAAAGGAAATTATGTTCTCTAAGCATTGATTTCTACTGAAACTTAGAACAAATTGATTAATCGATTATTAATTAATTAATGCACCTGGAATCTCTCAATGCAAGGTGGTCAGTTTCAAAGGGAAGAAATGACACGTAAGTATATAGGAGCATCCTAGCTGATCACATTTATAACTCAGCTTTCAGACCTTGCATTGTAAACTAACCAAGAGACAGTGTGGAAGCGAGAAAGAGATTGAGTTCACATGCATGCAAATCAAGGCCTGCTGGAAACGGTTTAGGAAACCAGATGGCACGAATGCACAGTGAGTTTCTAAGCCTGTGCTGGAATGGGCGTTCTGGCATCTGAAGTCTATTTTGATCATCTTTAACTGAATCCTTACTTGTAAAGCTTACTTATAGCTTTAACAGTTAAAAGATGATTAATGAGAATGAGAATAATAACAATAATGACTAATGTTTCTTGAGTGCTTATTATTAGTGCAACACTGTTCTCTCTATATTACATATAATATCTTATTTAACTCCCAATCCTTTGAGATAGATGCTATTATTTTAAAGGAAAAGGATGAGCAACAGGCCAGGGCAGACGCTGGAGACAAGCTGAATGCAATTCTCCTCAGAGATACCCACCAAGATGCAATCTGGAGACCAGGCTTTCTTGGCTTAGTTATTCGATCAGTCCCACTTACGTTTGGCAGTTCGTAGAAAAAGTGCTCCACCTTCACCATCAGGAGCAGCATCACACCCGCTCCTACCAGAGATGCAAACTGAGGAGACAGAGGGGGTTGGAGAGAGACCATGAGGAGCGTGTTGGTCCTGCTGCAGCTGAGGCCTTCAGCCGGGCAAACTTCATGCCACTTTTTATGAAAAGGAGTTGAGTGTTACCATCAGCGTAAGTGCCTTTTGTTCAGCTGATGATACTGTCAGGTCTTGTCTAAACGCTAAACACATGCTAAATACAGAGCTGTTGAGTGAACACACAGATGCTTTCCGAAAAGTTGCAAACTGTCTTGGTTATTTGAATTTATTGCTATAGCTCTTCACTATGAATCTGAAGTCTCCTAAAACCCTGAGTGCATTCCCTCCTAACTTTAACCCCTCCTTGAACAGTTTAGAAAAATCCTAGTAGAGTCATCACTGTCAGCCCTGAAATCCCAATCATTTTACTTCCCTTATCAATAAATATCTCACCCCTCACTTAGAGTGTGGGGACAAGGCAGGGAGGCCAGTCCTTGGAAAGCAGAGAAGGAGGAAAGGGACCTACTCAGGGAGAACAGGGAACCACAGTGGTCAAAACTGAATAAGCAGGAAGGTGGATTGGGGGACAGTCCAACTGGACATGGACCTGGGGCTTTTCTTGTCCCTTCTGCTGTGGGCCTGCCAACACCTCAGGCCCAGGCCATGGCTGGAAGGGCTGCAACCAGTGAAGACAAGTGGGTTCTAGATCTGGAAAAACTAAGTAGAAATCCAGACATACACACATACACAGCTTGTATTTATGCCAGACAAAAAAATAGAGCTGCTCCTGGTGGCAGGTCATGTCTGAGAGGTTCAGAGCCAGACCCCCAGCTTCTCTGTAGTATAAGGAAAGTTGAAGAAATAGAGGTGTTCTTAGGCAGAGGGAATCAAAAGTCCCCAGAGAGAAGGGATGGAGAGAACACCACTGACAAAGAAGGCTGAGCCAGTCTGAGAGGCCTTTTTAGGTCAGATCAGAAACCCAGAGTGGAGGCTGGCAACTCCCACATGTAGGGCCAGTGACTTGCACCGGGCGAATCAGGGTCTCAGGGAAGGGTTCACCAGTCCCCTAGGGATGGGCCTCCCATGCAGGGTCACTGTAGGGAGAGATGTCATTGGTAGGAAAGTGCGCTGCACGTGAGAACAATGCAGTGACAGAAAACAGGATGAGAGCCAGAGGCTGCCTTGGAGGCAGGCACTTTGTCCAGCAGACAGGGGCCACCCCAGGCTGAACTGAAGCCCTTCTCCCTGCCCACCATCTGTACCCATCTAACTGTCCTTCAGTAATCCACAGAAGTCCCACTTCCTCCATCTTTCTCCTTGCAATATTTATGGCATTTTTAATTTATTGTACTTACTCTGTACTTAATTTTACTTGCACAGCAATTTGGTTTTCTCCAGCTGTGTATTTATGTAACGCTTATAGACTGAATCAACAACATGTGCTGTCAAGTGACATTGGGAACTAAAGCCTGGAATTGCCATTTCCATGTATTCTTATCATAAAACCCTCTCATTCTGACTTCAAAGGCTTTCTATTCCCGAATAGAACATCCTTCTTTCTAACATTACCCACCTTCCTTCTTCCTGTTAATGAGCAGTGGAAAAGGGTTGCTCCGTAAAGCCAGTGTATCTGGCGGAAGCTCTATGATGACATCAGTAGACTGATATGACATGGTCTTACTTTAGACCCACGCTCTTGCCCTTGCTCAATATTCTGACTTTTATTAGCTTTCACCTGACATTTCACCAAATTTAGCCTGGACTAGGACCCTTTATCTTTCCTCACTAAAAGCTAGTGTCCAAGCAACATGGGTTGCACCACCCTGGTGAACACCTAAGGCTCCACCTTTCACTACATAACAGGTACATCAAGATAAAAAAAGGCCCAAACAAAAGAACAGATCAAAGCTCCAGAAAAAAAACACAACTAAGCAATGAAGAGATAGCCAACTTAGCAGATGCACTGGTAATCAGGATGCTTGCAGAATTGGTTGAATTTGGACACAAATTAGATGAAAAAATGAAGAGTGTAATAAAAGTGTAATAAAGGAAAATGCACAGGGAACCAATAGTGGTAGGAAGGAAACTGGGACTCAAATCAACAGTGTGGACCAGAAGAAAGAAACATCCAATTAGAAAAGAATGAAGAAACAAGAATTCAAAAAAATGAGGAGAGACTTAGGAACCTCCAGGACATCTTTAAATGTTCCAACATCCGAATTATGGGGGTACCAGAAGGGGAAAAGGAAGAGCAACAAGTGCAAAAGTTATTCGAACAAATAAAGGAGAACTTCCCCATTCTGGCAAAGGAAATAGACTTCCAAGAAGTCCAGGAAGCTCAGAGAGTCCCAAAGAAGTTGGACCCAAAGAGGAACACACCAAAGCACATCATAATTATATTACCTAAGATTAAAATTAAGGAGAGAATCCTAGAAGCAGTAAGAGAAAAGGAGACAGTAACCTACAAAGGAGTTCTCATCAGGCTGTCAGCTGATTTCTCAAAAGAGACCTTACAGGCAAGAAGGGGCTGGAAAGAAGTATTCCAAGTCCTGAAAGACAAGGACCTACATCCAAGATTGCTCTATCCAGCAAAGCTTTCATTTAGAATGGAAGGGCAGATAAAGTGCTTCCCAGATAAGGTCAAATTTAAGAAGTTCATCATCACCAAGCCCTTATTTTATGGAATGTTAAAAGGACTTATCTAAGAAAAAGAAGATAAAAAACATGTATAGTAAAATGAGAGCAAACTCACAATTATTAACAACCACACCTAAAACAAAAACAAAAGCAAACTAAGCAAACAACTAGAATAGGAACAGAACCACAGATATGGAAATCACATGGAGGGTTATCAACAGGGGAGTGGGAGGAGGAGAGAGGGGGAAAAGGTACAGAGAATAAGTAGCATAGATGGTAGGTGGAAAATAGACAGGGGGAGGGTAAGAATAGTATGAGAAATGTAGAAGCTAAAGAATTTATGACACATGGACATGAACTAAAGGAGGGGAATGTGGGTGGGAGGGTGTGTAGGGTGGAGGGGAGTGAAGGGGGAAAATGGGACAACTATAACAGCATAATCAATAAAATATATTTAAAGAAGAGTTAGTGTCCATTCTTCTGACACTTCAGTTTCTGAGCATGGCTATATCTGCCTACCATGCTTCTACAGCCTTAGCTTGTCTTTGACCTCTGTCACTGTTAATCTACCTTCTGATCCTTGACCTATTCCCTGATTTCAGTTCTGACGGTTCTTCGATACTTCGACATTTCATCAGGCTACAGAGCTGAGACAGAACACCTCTCATGCTGTAAAGTTATGACTTTGATCTAGTAAGTTCAACATTCATAAGCGTTGCACTCATGCCTGCAGTTAGGCAAGGGGGTTGGCCTTTAGAGCCTACTTTACCATCAGTCTTCCTTTCCTCCCCCAGCCCCTGACCGCCTGCCCATACACTTAGTTTACTCATTCAGAATACCTGAAGAGAGCCTGACCTTGACAATTTTCTCTTACACAAAGGTACAACGGTCATAAATTCTCTAGGCTTGTCTAGACAAAGACCTGACTTTCTATCATGAGAGCCCCATGCCAGGCCCTTGGAGGAAGCTCAGACAGTTTCTAGTTTGGCTGCCAGGATGCAGAGAGCTGTGTTATTGCTTTTCCAGGCTAGGGCTGAGAATATATCTCTCACAGAAAAAATATTAATGTGTGATGGTTAGTTTACCTGCAATATTATCTTTTAGGTATATTACATGGAAAATAGTGGAGTTTTTTTGTAGGCTAAAATAGAGAAGCTTTTCACATATAATAATACTTCTGTAGAAAATGACTTTCAAGTTCCACAATGACAACTAACTTTTAAGGCAAAAATTAATGCAAGCATGAAATCCAAATTCTTCCAAAAGATCTTCCGCAACAAGTATAACATCGAAAAGTAACAAAATGGAGACCATTATATTAAGCCAAATACAGGTACCATGTGGTTTCACTCATATGCGGAATCTAATGAACTAACAAAGAAAATAAAAACAGACTCAGAGAGAGAGAACAGACTGACAGCTGTCGGAGGGGTGCAGGGTTGTGGGGTGGGTGAAAGAAGTGAGGGGACCAAACAGAGAAGACAACAAACAAAACAAACGGACAGAAAGCCTCATAGCCACAGGCAGCAGCATGGTGACTACCAGAGGGAAGGGGCGTAGAGGGAGGTGGAAGAGAGCAAGGAGCAGGTAAATGGTGACAGAAGGGGACTTCACTTGGGGTCAAGTCAAGTCAACACACAGGTGATGCAGTACAGAACTGTACATCTGAACCTTTACAATTTTATTAACCAATGTCACCCCAATAAATTCAATTAAAAAATAAAATAGCATCATGATTAAACTAATGCAATTCCTTTCTATGAATATATATATATATATATATATATAAAGAAACATAAATATCTTTATAGGTTAGAGATCAAATTCTGTTTCAACGTACCTGTTGTCTTCCTCCAGATTTATCCTGGATTATGGTGCTGACAACAGCACCAGTAACCACACAAGATCTGAAAAATGAGCTGACGACATTGCAAAGCCCAATGACTATTAAATCCTATAAAGAAATGGCAAACATACACTTGAAGCCTGTGTGATCTTATTGCCCAATGTCACCTCAATAAAACAAACAAACAATAAACAAATAAATAAACTTTACTGAAAAAAAAAAGAAATGGTAAACAATTTAGACCTACTACTTGTTGAAGAATGCTGACTTAAGTTTGAGCTGAAGTGTACTGTCTATATCTTATGTACAAGGATAGGTTGTTTATATCACTTCAAATAACACTGAAATATTCTTAGAAAGGACAAAAGGATGGCAAATATGGTTTCTACATTAAGATGAAACTTCATTTTAGGTAGTGATCATAAGAAAAGCTCTTTTTCAAAGTGAGAAAATGAGACTTTTGCCTTTTTATTCTCCTTCTCATGATCACTAGGACTTAGAATGACAAAGGGGACTTAGTACTATTTTTCTCTCTTCCTTCTAAACTATCCTAAAAGTCAAAGTGGGACACCTCATGCTTCCAGATTTCCTTTTTGAGTCCTAGGGAAAGGGCTGAACTGAGGAGATTTTTTGCAAATAAAAAAAAAGACAACTCTTTCTGGGAGATCGATTTAAATATATATATCGACTTAAATATATATATATATATCTTAGTAGCCTGGTTTTGCTGTTCCATATCATTTCTCACTGCACCTCAGAGTGTGGCTGATCTCTGAGGATTTGGTGGACAGGAAGATAAAATTAAGAGGAGAGACCTCTACTAGCTCAACAACGTGATGCCATGTGCTGTCTTATTGCATCCCTACACCGTATCTGTTCTAGGGGAATAACACATTGATTCAGGTAGCTTCACAGCTAAGTGTGCCACACTTCCCAGAAATCCTTTGGTAATTACAGTTTAAATTTTGGTCCATTTGATTCTCTAGTTACAGAAAAATCCAGCCTTCAAGTTAGCAGGAATCTCAGTTTAGAGAACAAAGACTTAAGGGTCAGAGGAAGTAATAGAAAGGCCTGCCCTCTCACCTGGTTGGAATTGACATTATAGTTATGGAAACTGGCAATCTTCTTGCCCAGGAATACGAGCAGTGAGGAGCTCACTAAAGCTAAGAAGAAGGCTTCTAAAATAATTTCCTGAAGAATGTTGAAGTCTGGTGTAACAGGATACAGGAAGCTGTAATAAAATGGAATTATTCCTGGAGAGCAGGAATCATTTATTGGCACCTCCCCACCTCTACCTGTATTATACAGGGCAGGTCCTAATGCTTAAAAATAATAACAATAACAGAAATAAGAACAATGGAGGCAGCAGTCTGCCAAAGCTGCCAGCAAACTAAGCCAGATTACAAAAGCCATTAAGAGGCCGTACTTGGCTGTCTTCTAGTTCAAGGTTTCTGCCATGTAGCAATGGGAACAAATAGAATAGGCAAAAACCACAAAGATTGATGAGAAATGGTTTATTTACAGTATTTGAGACCATACCAGTGGCCAAACAATAGGCAGATATCACACCTACGATGGCTTAGAGCTAAAAAGCTCAGTGTATTTCCTTCTATTCACACTCACTTTTTAGGGTGTAATTTTAGTCCTTTTCCTTTATACAAATTACTTCCAGTTCTATCTACACCTTCCTTCCTGAGGTTTTATTTTCCTTCAAGTTTTTGCTGATGTGGTAAAATATGCATAACTTGAGATTTACCATCTTGTGCATTTTTAAGGGTACAGTTCAGTAGTATTAAGTACACTCATAACGTGCAACCATCACCATCATCAACTCCGTAACTTTTCATCGGTGAAATGGAAACTGTACTCATTACTCAGTAACTCTCCATTTCACCCTCCCCGCAGCCTTGGCAACCACCATCCTATTCTCGGTCTCCATGATTTTCACTACTCTAAGTACCTCATGTAAGTGAAAAATACTGTATTTGTCTTTTTGTGACTGGCTCATTTCACTTAGCATAATGTCCTCAGTGTTCACGTGGTTGCAGTATACATGAAAAAGTCCTTCTTTTTTAAGGCTGAATAACAGTTTACTGTATGAATGTATGTACCACATTTTGCTTATCCATTCATCTGCTGATGGACATGGTTTCTTCCACATTTTTGCTACATGAATAATAATGCCATGAATGTGGGTGCACAAATAACTTGAGAACCTGCTTTCAATTTTGGGGTGTATACATTCAGAAGCAGAATTGCTGCCTCATATGAAAATTCTATTTTTAATTTTTTGAGGACATGCCATACTGCTTTCCACAGTAGCTGTACTATTTTACCTTTTTATTAACAATGCACAAGGATTCTATTTTCTCGCATCCTTACCAACACTTGTTATTTTGTCTTTTTTTTTTAGCAGCCATCCTAGTGGGTGTGTCAGGTATTATCTCATTGTAGTTTTGATTTGCATTTCCCAAGTGATTAATGGTGCTGAATGTCTTACCTTGTGCTTATTGCCCATCTGCGTATTTTCTTTGGAAAAATGTCAAGTCCTATCCTCATTTTTTGAATCAGGTGGAGTTTTCTGTTGTTGCTTATCAGGAGTTCTCTACATATTTTGAATATTAATCCTTATCAGATATTTGATTTGCAAATATTTTCTCCTATTCTGTGGGTTACTTATTTACTCTGTTAATTGTGTCTTTCGATGTATGAAAGTTTTTAATTTTCATGAAGTCTAATTTGTCTATTTTCTTTTGTTGCCTGTGCTGTTGGTGTCACATCCAAGAAATCATTGCGAAATACAACATATGAAGCTTTTGCCCATTGTTCACTTCTAAGAGTTTTATAGTTTTAGGTCCTACATTCAGGTCTTTGATCAATTTTGAGATAATTTTCATATATGGTTTAGGGAGGAGTCCAACTTTATTCTTTTGGATATGAATATCCAGTTTTCCCAGTACCATTGTTGAAAAGATAGTCCTCTCCCCATGTGGTCTTGACATTCTTGTGATTTGACCATGTATGTGAGGGTTTATTTGAGCTCCCCATTCCCTTGGTCTGTATGTCTGTCTGTATGCTGGTACCACAATGTTTTTGATTATTGTTGTTTGTAGTAAGTTTTAAAATTAGGAAGTGCGAGTGCTCCAACTTTGTTAATCTTGTTCAGAATTGTTTTGGCTGTTTGGGGCTCTTTGAAATTCCATGTGAATTTTATTCCACATGAGTATTTTTATTTCTGCAAAAACTTCATTGGGATTTTGATAGGGATTGATTTGAATCTGCTGACTGCTTTGGGATGTGCCTCCATTTACTGCTGTTCTCTTTAATTTCTCTCACCAATGTTTTGTAGCTTTCTTGTGTAAGACTTTCACCTCCTTGGTTAACTCCTAAGTATTTTATTCTTTTGATACTATTGTAAATGGAATTGTTTCCATAATTTTCTGTTCAGATCGCTCACTGTCTGTCTATAGAAAAGTTGTCTCTTTTTGTGTGTTGGCTTTGTATCCTGCCACTCGCTAAATTTGTTCTAATAATTTTTTACACGTGGAGTCTTTAGGGTTTCCACATACAAACTCAAATCATCACAAAAAAAGGTAATTTTACTTCTTTCTTTCCACTGTGGATGCCCTGTTTTAATGCCTCATTGCTCTGGCTAGCACTTCCTGTACTATGTTGAACAGAAGTGGTGAAAGTGGGCATCCTTGCCTTGTTCCTGATCTCAGAGGAAAAGCTTTCAGTCTTTCAACATTGAGTGTGATGTTTGCTGGAGATTTTTCCTATATAGTTCTTTAAATTTAAAGTCTATTTTGTCAGATATCAGTA